>CAUJNA010003290.1:692479-718642 GCA_963377175.1 Effrenium voratum | reverse complement strand
TTATTATTACTTGTTCTATATTTTCTACTTTATCTATTATATCAATATAATCCGAATAACTTCTATTCATATAAAATAATAAATATAAAATATTTTCTAAATAACTTTAATGTTATTTTATTATGTCTGATGTTCCAATAATAAAACCAATAAATATAACTGATTACGATTTCAAACAATCCAAATATGAACATGTACCAAAACTACCTTTTCGCTCAATTGTTGTTGCTTCATCAACGGGTGGCAAAACAGTTTTAATTCAAAACCTTATCCCAAATGTTTATAGGGACTGCTTCGCCCGTATATTCATTTTTAGCCCGTCGGTTCATAATGACCCTACCTTCGTTGAAGTCAAGAAATATCAAAAAGATAATATGAAGGTTGATGATGAAAAAGAAAAGTTATATTATGACACCTACCAACCTGAAGGACTAGAAGAAATAATTAACACACAAAGAAAGATAATTCATTATATGAAAGAACAGAAGATGAAGAAACTACATTCAATTTTAATCATTGTTGATGATTTTGCAGACGACCCTAAATTTGTTAGATACAGCAAGTTATTACATGGACTGGCAACGAGAGGCAGACACGACGCCATTAGTTTTTGCTTGAGTGTTCAAAAATATCGTGTCCTTGCTCCAATCATTAGGTTGAATTCTAGTTCGTTGTATATCTTTAAGTTAAAGAATGTATCAGAGTTAATGTCATTCATTGAGGAAAACTCCGCCATTGTTGATAAAGAGCAACTGTTAAATATGTATCATAAAGCGGTAGATGATAAACCATACTCCTTCTTTTATGTTAATATGAATTCCAAAGATGTTAATAATATGTTTTATGTTAGATTTGAAAAAGCATTTAAAATAAAATAAAGATTTAAATATATTATGTTATTTTATGATTTACCATTAGACATTAAAAACCTTGTATTATCTTATAATTTAGGTGATGTTAGATTATTAAAAATAAAAAATAATAATATTATTAAAATTATATTAATAAATTTAAACCAGTGTATAAGTCTTACAAATTAAAGAATTCACAGTATTTTGAAATTGATAATATCAATATGAAAAATATTATCAATAACGGCATATCATATATTTTTAAATTAAGTGAGTTAGATAAATTACATCAAAAACATAAACCATTAAAATTATTAATTGAATATGATATATTTGCTACATCTACCTCATTTACTTGTTTGAATCATGTTCGTAATCGTACTTTAACATCGAATAATTTATTTGATATTTATTATTTTCTTAATAAAGACCTTTATGAAACTAATTTAGTGTATAGGGACAATATGGCTAATTTTATTTCATTACAAGTGAAAAAAATAACTATTAAAGTCATCAATTAAGAAAGACAAAGTTTTATTAGTAATTTTTATTCAAATTTTTTAATTAATAATGTTAATGAATCATATTAATATTATTAATTTAAATCAATGAAGCGTTGCATAAATTCAACGCAGGTAATTTATATAATAGTTTGTCCGATTTTGATTTTCTAACTTTTCTATTCTCGTTACACATTCTTGAATAGATTTTATTATTAAAGTATCCGCTCTCGTTTTTTCATCTACTCTTAAATTCTTAATGTCTTCCATACTGTTATTTTCTTCGTTTTTGCTTTGACCAATACCCATTATATATTATTATTTAGATTTTTCTTTTTTCAATTCCTTAACTTCTTTTTCAAGTTTACCTATTTTATCATTTAATTCTAATACTGCTTTATGAACCAACACGGGTAAAACTAAATAATTTAATCCTAAATATTCTCTGTCCTGACATACAATATTTTCAAACTCTTTAGGAATTGCTTTCAATACTTCATCTGCGATATATCCTATTTGAGTTTTACCACCATCATTTCTATCGTGTCTCTTAAACTTCTTTGGCTTAAATTTCTTAATAATATTCATACAATTAGATTTGATATTGTCTATATCATATTTCAATATTGAGTCAGATGAATCAACAAACGTTCCGTTAATCGTTACGGTTGTCGCTGTTAAATCTATATTAGTTCCTGTTGATGGTTCAATTAAATTACATAACAATTTCTTCGTTCCTGCAACTTTTACATTTTCATTGAATGTTGATGAGGCATTATTTGTAAAATTTTCAGTATTAATGGTAGCTCCAAATGTCTTATCAATAGATAATAAAACTGAAGGTGTAGTTGAACTATCTGAAACTCTAAAAGCTGTATTTGACGTTCTGAATATTACATCAATTGTGGATAAATTAGTTCCATCATAGTAAGTTGATATTTCACTTGTTCCCATTAATATATCTGTTCCAGTAGTCATTGAAATATTATTTAAAAATGAAACTGTTGTTAAATCAAATGATTGAATGGTATTAGTTGCTAAATAAGCATTTTGAACTGCTAAGTTAGTATCAACGGTTATTAATGTTCCACCGTTGGGTGATAAATGATTGCTTCTTAATGCCCCATTGGTTTTAATATAAACATCGTCAGCAAATAAATTGCCCATAACATCAACAGTGCTTGTGTTAAAAGTCCATCCACTGGTAATATTAACTGCCCCGACTATGTTAGACTGAACAGCGGGGTCTCCACAAATAAATCTAATTGAAGAATTAGCATCGCTATTCCTCATATCAAACGATGAAAAAGCACTAACATATCTATATAATTCGCAGTTTGTATCAATTGTTAATTTACCATCAGTAGCAATATTAACATTATCACAATTAACATCAGCATTCGTATAAATATTACCTAGCACATCAATAGGCTTGGAAAAAATTGTTTTTCCTACAAGCCCATCAGCCATAAAATATTGGTTAGAAGCATTGGTTATATCTCCGACACTACACGCTACAAAATTAGGATGATGTATATAAAAACCTTCTGTTGCATCTGGTGTATATGTTTCTAAATATGGTTCTAATCCATTTATCGAAGTATTGATATTATCTATTTTTGTTTTAATATCCGTTGAAAAATCATTATTTGTAAATAAATTTCCTTTCATATAAACAGCACCTTCAAAATATGATGTTCCGTGCATCTGCGCAAAATTATATGTAGTATGAACATTACCATTAATTGTAATTCTTGAAGCATTATTAGGCCTTCCAATAATGACATCTCCCGTATTCCACCCAAGTAATAATCGATAAGGCGTAGCACCTGTTAGTCCTTGATAAGAGTCCAACTGACAACCTATTTTAAATTCTAAACGTTGATTACTTACAGCATCTTGAATTCTTAATATAGGATTAGTATTATCTGTTAAACTAATAATTAATGGCGAATTCACTGTCTGTAATGTTGTATTAACTTTGTCTAATTTTTGACTTATTACTGTATCTTGTGCGCTATCATTTGTAATTATTGAACTAATTGTATTTGTATTTCCTGTTATTAATCCATTTAATCCATCTGATTGTAAAACATATCTACTATCAGAACCTGCTATATCTAAAATAGATGAACACGAAAATAAACCTGATACTTGTAAATTACTTAATATTGTAGTATTATGATTTAATATTATTTTATCATTTTGAAAAGTTGAAGAATTATTAATTTCTACATCTCCAAAACCTCTTTGATTTAAAAACATTGTCGCGCCTGTTAAACTTCCATAAACATAAGTATCAATATAATTATTGTATAATTCATGATAATAATTATAATTCCAAATTCTGCTATTTTGAAAGTTGAAGTAGTTGTTATATTATGTATTAATGTATTATTTAACACTGATGTATCTAATTTTTCTGATAATAAATTATTAGTCGTTATTTTATTATAATAATCTGCTTCATTAAGTGAACCTCCATTCTGTAAATCTGATATGGCTGAAATATGAGAATTTACTGTACTATTTAATCCTGTTATTAAATTAGTATTTGAAGAAATATTATTAAAATTAGTTGTCATAGTAGAATTTAAATTATTTATTAAATGTGTATTAGAAGAAATATTATTAAAATTAGTTGTTATAGTAGAATTCAAATTATTTATTAAATGTGTATTAGATGAAATATTATTAATATTTGTATTAATTAAGTTAGAATTAGAACTAATGTTATTAAAATTAGTTGTCATAGTAGAATTTAAATTACTTATTAAATTTGTATTTGATGAAATAATAAAGTATTTGAAATATTAAAATTTGTATTTGAAGTTACTGTCAGATTACCTATTAAAAATGTGTTTGAACTAATATTATTTGATAATACATTAACTTCCGTCTTATTGTATGATTGATTTATATCATAAAAATTAGCGTCAATCTGTGCTTTTGTGTAAGTATCTACTTGGTCTGCTTTATTGTTGAGTAAATCAATTATATCTGATTGATTATCATATATGTTTCTAATGTTTGTTATCCCACTTGTAGAATTGATTTCGCTAATTGTGTGTGCTACAACATTTTCAAAGTTTGTTAAATTTATTGAAGGCATAATCGATATAATTAATTGTAGAAATTAATTATATTAATTATTATTGTTAATGTAATCTTGATGTTTTTTACATTTTAGATGTTCCGCTTTATGGTCTTGTCTATAAACAGACCCGCATTGACATTCGATTTTAGTCTCTTTCCATTCTTTCATTTTGTCTTTGTTTTTTTCTCTATATTGTTTGAAATATTCTTGTTGTTCTGGTTTATGCTCGTCTCTCCATTTCTTACTTCGTTTATTGACTACATCTTTTTGTTCTTGGTATTTCTCCCGGTGCTTTTCTAATAGTTCAGGTTTGTTGTCTTCATAGTATTGTTTTTTCTTTGCTTTCAGTTCTTCCTTATGTTTTTCTCTATATTGTTTAGAGTTTTCAGCGTATCTTTCTTTGTTGTTTTCATAATATTGATGGTCTCTTTGTTTAACATATCCTTTATTGTTTTCCTTCCATTGTTTTTTTCTCTCTTGCTCCTCTCGCTGTGATACTATGGGTCTTTGCACTTTATTTAATGTAGCGTTTAGTTCTACAATGTATTCTCTTTCTTTTGCTCTTGCCTCCATTCCATTTTCACATTTCACTGTTTGTATCAAAACCATATCAAAATTATCAAGTCCTCCATTTTCACGAATAAACTGGTATAAGTAAATATTGTAGTGTCTATCATTTTCATTTGTATATGCTCGTTTGTGGTTTGACTTTCTTTTGGTAAAATCGGTTGTATGTCCTACATAACAATCTTTGATATTCAAATCTTTACAAACAATCTTAAAAAATGAGTTTTTGAGTAATCTATGGGTTTAACTGGCATATTATCTTATAATATATTATAAGATGATATTTGTTTATATATGTTTTCAAGTAAAAATGAATGAGTTAATCAAGTATCTGGCAACCTGCATCGCGAATGGATAATATTTGTTCTGATACTAATGTTATATATATCGTGTCTGGCATATTTGCTGATACCATATTTCAAACAGGTTTCACACGAATTAAAAGCTGTTGCCCTGCTTTTGTGTTAATTCCAGTATATGAACTATCGGGAACCTTTTCGAAATCCATAGCAAAGATAAACTTATCAACACGATAAGCAGAATATTCAATCGATAAATGGTGTTGATGGAACAATGGTAAATTTAATGCTTTTCGTAAATAATAGAATGCTTGTGTTAATGAACGGCATGGATACTCTGGATATAGTTTTGACCCTAATTGAAGTTGAAATTCTAAATCAAGGTCGTGATTGTAGTATCCGCTTTCTTGGTAGTTCAAATAATACATAGGATGATAGAAGTTGTTGTATTCCTTCATAACGTGAATATCACCTACTCCGCTTTTACTGAAAGAGATGAACGCGGTAGCGAGTTTAGACACTGAACGAACAACAGTAGTGTTAATTGACGACGAACCATCGGGAACTTGATTAGATTGACAAATGTAGGTATTATAAGTAATAGGTAATTCTTTCCCATCAAGTAGGTGTGCATCATATTTATTATGAAGGTCGTTGTCCAAGCTTACCAAATCAGTTTGAAGGAATGCATTACTAATTGAGAACTGCTCATTTGTATGAAGGCTTGAGTCTGCGTTGCCACTTGCTGGAAACCTCGACCCACCCGCTGTAACAACACAATCGGTAAAATTTGAAACTAATTCAAGTTCTAAAACAAGAGGACACGCTTTTAACGGAATATACTTAAATTGATTGAATAAACCAAGCATCGGTTTAAATCCTACAACCATTTTTCTGTTAAAGCCTGGAATTGTGTAAGCGTCATATGCAGGACCAATATGACCCGATGCAGGAACTGCTCGACGTGTGTTTAAATCATCATCATATCTATAACCAAAACTCTGGGCGTCTTCATTGTCTCTTGCTCCTTTTGACATCATGCAACTCATCATGAGATGATTTCGGTTGTAATAATCAATGTCTTCAACAAGTTGATTACCAGCAATTAGTCTTGCTCTTCTAAAAAAGGAATAAGCAGGAGACAGAGGACGTAAGCGTTTATTGTCTGACGGGTCAGTGTTTTCAACGGTGAAATAAATTATTACACTCTGCGGGTCAAGCCAAGTATTATCTTCAGCATTTAAAGCTATTTTGAACACACGTTGACCAGATGAAGGGGTGTAGATATTACTTCCAGAAGGGAAAAACGAGACTGAACGACGGTCGTTGATATAACTTGCACCTTTATTTAACTTGAATGAGAGGTTGTCACCGAATATCTCGCACCAAGTTTCATTATACAAGCACGAATTTAGAAATAATTTAAAACTAAATCTAAAATTGATGAAATTTTAATTTCATTAATTTCTAAAAAATATATTTTTTTTACAGATTGATGAAATTGTAATTTCATTAATTTCTAAATCATAATTAAGAATTATGATTTACAAATTGATGAAATTGTAATTTCATTAATTTCTAAAACATATTTTATATATGTTTTACAAATTGAATAATTTAGTGTAATCCTTTTGATTAGAATTATTATTTTTAAATATTTTCATTTTCTTTTTCTTAATCTTATCTTCAACTGGATTATTCCCTTTGTCGCGAGTGCTCGCGAGGCTTCTTGCCGAAGCGTCTTTCTCCAAGACTAATTCTCTAATTTCTTCATAAGAACTTTTCTTATACTTTTTATTTTCATTCTTAATCATACCATCCGTTGTTTCATTGTCATATTTCTTATGTTGTATCATAACAATAATATGAAAATAGTTTTGCGTTTTTTCTTTTTACTATTTCATCAAGGTCTGATTGAGTATGATTACAATTGTTAGTGTTGTCATTGATGAGGACATAACCATTTATATATTTTGGTACAATCATATTATAAATTGAAGTAATCCAGTTATACTCAAAATAGTCAGGTCTAACTCTGACACACCTAATAATGAAACACCCACACAGACATTTTACATGTGTTCGTTTATTATCTCTATTTAAATCCCTTAATCTTTCTACAAGTGTTAATGGTTTAAAGTTTGTTTCACTTTCTGTCAAGTTTTCTTTTAACTGATTATACATATATAATATTATAGAGCTATATATTTAAGTACTTATTTAACTATATTATCTCCTTTACCGGTTCATTGCTTCTTGAAACATCTTTACCTTGGTCTCCATATCCAGTTATGTAATCGTGGTTAGTAAATGGATTTAATGAACCAGTATAAACAGTTATAGCGCCACGGTCAGCAATACTGACAGGGTCTAAGATACTTCTAAAATTAATATAATCATCGGTAATTTTAGACCTTCGCGATACAAACGGCGCTCCATAAGTGGTTAAAGTTAATTCTCTTTCAGGGTAATCTTTTGTTATCTGTGCCCCTACACTTGAACCGAGACTATGTGTTATAAGATGTTTAACTTCATTGTTTTCATCCAATGCTGTTGATGTGTCTTTATATCGTTTTGAATATTTAGTCATTTTAAAGGGAAGTCCTACATCTGCCAGAATGTCATTAACAGCACCTCCAAACGTTCCTTTTCCAAATGTTCCTGAAACATACATTTTATTACCATCAATATAAAAACCTTTACCATTACCATAAGCTTTACTTAATGCTTGTGCATCAGTTAAATTTGAATTAGGATAATAACTATTTAATATTTTGTCAGTTTGTTTCATAACATTAGTTATTTTAGTTGTTTTCTTAGAAGGTTGATAATGTTTAATTTTCCCATGCTTCATTTCATAAATTAACTTTTTATTATTAATCATATAATTAAAGTTATAAATTAATTTCTCAATTAATTAATAATGCTCACATATAAGAAGGTCTATATTGACAGTGCTCATAGAATTAGCGGTTCATCATCAAGTTTTAGAGTTGAATTACCGGAAACATTACAAACAGACAACGGAGTTCATTGCTACATTCACGAAGTAACAGTACCTAACTCGTGGTATTCAATACAGTCAGGATTAAATAATATATTATACTTTTATTCTTCTCCACTAGTTCCAGATGAAGATAACACAAATGTCCATTATTTAGCGTTACAATTGGACGAAGGAGTATATACTGGCACAGAACTAGCGACAGAATTAAAGTGAAACATAAATGGTGTTGTAGATAATACTAATTTCTCAAATACTTATGAAGTTACTTACAGTGTGAAAACTAATAAAATAACAATTTATTCAAACTATGCCGATAGAAAGTTCGCTGTGTTAACTGATGAACAAATGAAACTAACATATGCAGATTATATATGGAATGGAACTTTTGATGCTAATAACTTGCAATTTGTTAATGAAGTTTTAGGAAATTATCAAATGGTAGTTTATCAATACAATAATCCTTATGTTTCTGGTTTCGTTAATCTTCAACCCATTAGACATATTTATATTCATTCTTCTCAATTGTCTAATTATAATCAAGTAAATTTAAGAACCGGCGATAGCACAGTTGTTAAGAAAGTACCAGTCACAGCACCACACGCGGGAATTGTCTTTGATTCGGAATTAAACCCTCTGGATTACTTGGATGTATCAAATAGAAGCTTTAAACAATTAGATTTTTGGATTAGTAATTCATTAGGAAATGAAATTCATTTAAATGGGGTAAATGTATCCCTGTCATTATTGTTTGTGAAAAGCGATAGTATTTAAATATATTCTTTAATTTTTCCATATAGAAAATATATAGAATATATTATATGTCAAGTATTGAGGTAGTAGATGTTAATAATGAAACTAAAACAGAAGAAGCACCTGTTAATAATGAAGTCGTTGAACAAAATGAAACAGTTAATGAAGAACCAACGACAGAAGAAGTTATTCCTGAACCAAAAGCGAAAGCAAAAGCATTACCAAGAACTAAAAAAGAAGTTGAATTAGTAGAATGTGAACAATGCTCTAAAAAGATGACATTGAAAAGTTTGAGACACTCACATCACAAAAATTGTAAGGGAGCACCTACTGAGTTATTACCAGTCAATCCACAAAAGAATATTAGAAAGATACAACCTGAAGTTATTTCAGAGATTAAGAATGAGATTAAACAAGAAGTGATTAAAGAAACTATTAAGAAACCCACGGCAACAGAATTATTAAACCAACATTATGAAGAACTTAAACAAAAGAAAAAACAAGATAAACAAGAAAAAATAAACAAATTATCTTCATCAATGTTTTAAATAATAATCTAATTATAATATATATTAATCATGCTTATGAGAAGTCATAGAAATGTAGAATTTAAAAGGGCGCCACAACTAGAACGTCATTATGACGTTTCAGATTTATGGGGAGTTGCCTCGCGTATGAATTACTTTAAACAGTTGAAGGACACACTGGAAGCGAAACAATCACAAGGAGCATTAATAAAGTATAGAAACGATTTAGTTGAAAGCAACAGAACCGAAAGTTATAGAAAAGAGTTAGACAGAATAAGAAACATATTAGACAACACACGGACACCAGATGGAATACAAACAAAGGAACAACTAACTGTAAGAAAGAAGCATTTAGAAGAAATGATAAAGAATATCTCTGATTAATTTATTTTTCTAAATAATTAATATACTATGATTAAATCAATTAGTAGATTGAATACAGTAGGACCGGTAAAAGTAGGGTCATTGAAATCACAACTACATTTGAGACCTTCTTATGATGAATTATTGAAAGAAACGTTGGTAGGAGATGAGCACCGTCCATCAATTGAAAATGTGATAGACAGAAAAGCGACAAGATACAGATTAAACCAATACGGTAGTCAGTTTGATAATAAGGAAGCCTTAGACATTCAAAAGAAACAAGAACTAGACCGGAGAGGAGAAGTTATGAAAGGAGCAATGTCGGACTCTGACAGAGTAAGAGATAAACTTAATGACGAGTTGAAACCTGCTGACACACTGAAACAACACCAGTCTTTCATTCAAGAAGGACTAACGGAAGCACAGAAACAGAAAGAAGAACTTGCTGAAAGAATGAGACTTTGGAGACAACAACACGAAGAAATGGCAAGCGCTGTATCGAAGAGTTCATATCCTGCCGGGGTAGAAGTTCATTCAATGGTGTCCGCTGATGAAATGCCAGAATTAGAACCATTAGAGGAAGGCGAAGAAGAAGATGAACGAGAAGACGACCCAGTTGTTGAAGTAGAACCAAAAGCAGAAGACGCTTATGGCTACAACGAGTTTAAGAAAAGAGCGTCTGAATTAACACCTGCTTATCTTGCAAGCAGACCCGAAGAGATGAAAGATGTCATGGACAAACTGAAAGGATTTAAAAAGATTAAAGACAGTGTTCATGAAGAATTCACTGAGTTATATAATGCTTTAATTAATAGCGATGGTGATTTTATCAAGAAGGAACACAGATTGAAATTAGTAAGGTTTTACAAAGATAAAGTGTATTACACAGTTTTCCACCCACGACCTAAGGAAAAAGAAGATAGACCAACCGTGATGGATGGTTCAGTTAAAGAAATACCCGCGGAAGTTTAATAAAATATATAATATTTAATATGACTGTTAAATATTATGGATTACGACGACGTCCTACTTTTGAAGAAATGCTAAAGGAAGCGATGACGCACAGATTAAAAATTGAAATCATCCCCGAAAGACAGGTAATTGACTTGTCAAACAACAATATAGATTTTGACGATTTTGACCTTTCAAAATACGATAGGAGACTACGGTTGAATGCTAAGGTTCAAACTGATGAACAAGTTCTTCATCATGAATTGTTCCCTGATATGTTTGATGAAGTAGCGCCAACATCACAGTTTTATGAAAACAACGAAGCAGACGCACAAACAACACGATATATAGTAAAAGATTTTACTGATGAAATTTATAGTAGCGCAACTTCAGGACCAAAAGATGAACCAAAAGATGAACCAAAAGATGAACCAAAAGATGAAAAGCAGGAAGATTTACAAAGTCTTCATTTAACATCATCATCGTCATCAGCATCAATCGAAAAAGATAAGAAAGAGGAAAGCCGAGAAATAAAGTCGTTAAGAAACATATTTTTAGGTGGAGAAGACAAGAGCGTATTTGAACTATTCAAACGTGATGACAAGAAGACATCCACACCATCAGAACAATCAAGGGAACAGGAAGAAGAACATCCAAGGGCATCATTCTGGTCAAGACGACAGGTAGAAGCAAGAAGCAGAAGCCACTCACCAGAAGAAAGAGCAAGAGATAATCAAATGAACAGAAGACAATTAGAAACAAGAAGCAGGAGCAACTCACCCCAAGAAATAGCTAGAGGTAGTGAATGGACGAGGGAACAAATGGAAACAAGAAGCAGGAGTAGAAGCCCAGAAAGCACAAATACAAAAAGTAGCCGAGGTAAGAAGAAAAAATAAAACTACTTAAAGACAAAACGCCCTAATATAGTAAAATGACAGGAATTTTCATTAACGGTAATAGTAAACAGAGAATAACGAATGACGAATTTGATATGATGGTTGAAATGATGAAAGCAGAAAACGACTTAGTCTTACAGATGATAAGCGAACAGAAACAGACTTCGAGCGATGACAGTGAGCAACCCGGGAGGTGGAGGGACGACCAGAAGAACTACCACCAGAATTACTACAACAATAACCTAAAACAGTCTTACACTTGTGAGGACTGCGGAAGGACGATATCAAGCAAATCAAATTTATCTAAACACAAGAAATCTAAAATTTGTTCGCAAGCTTCGCGACAATGTGCATTATGAAAAAATAATAATCATTCATCTTATTAAAAACACTTAATGAGATTAATGCGTTCATTCTCAACCCGAAACCCATTTTCTCCAACAGTCAACCCCAGCCCGAAAAACTACTTAAAGAGAAAATACCTTATATTATATAGAGTATAGTATTATGGTTTCCATGACAGAAGGAAAAATTATAGATTTCATTTTAAACATCCAACAAGGCGAACTAATACAAAAAGAAGGGAGGCAATCACAAAAACTCAAAATAGGTGATAAGACCTACAGATATGATAAGAACAAACCAGTTTCAAACGTATTGAACACGAAACTCAAGGAAGTGGCGAGGAGTGAAGGTTATAGAAAGCATGGCCTTTTAATGAAAGGTGCTAATTATCTAAAACTAACGAGAGGCAGACCCTTACAGGATTATGTCAAGCGATTCAAGTCCAAAATCACAGACGAGCAACAAGCGTTCAAGGGATACGCCAACACCTACTCGGTAAGTGATATAAGGTTAAAAGGAATGAAAGGTTTATCCTACTTAAAATACCAGAAGCAAAGACTGGCCGAATTCCTGAACAGAAACCCGAACATGAAAATAATCGTGGAAACCGATTTATCATTCAAAAATCCCGCCAACGAACTTATTCAAAGGCGGTTAAGCAGCAGAAGATACAATATTCATAATCCCGACGAGTTGAACACCGTCTTAAACAACATTGGGCACGACATTGAGACACAAATTGAAATAACCGAATACATCCAGTCGGGATTGGTTCTTGGTCAAGTTGAAAAGTTAGTCATCAGTTATGATAGGTACAATCCTACCCGTGGTTCATCCTTTATTCCATTGCCCGACTGGGTGGCAAACAAAAAGGCTTGTATTAATATTAAAAATGAGGATGACTTATGTTTTAAATATTCCGTTCAATGTGGATTTTATGAGTTATTCAAAAAAGACCATCCCTGCGACATGTATCATTATAAGAAATATGTAGATGACAAATTCATCAAGTGGGATAATATTGACTTTCCAGTAGGTAATGATGAGATTGAACTATTTGAAGAACAGAACAAACACATATCGGTCAATGTTTATTACATCAACCCCGATACGAATAGTAAGACTATTTTATTATACAAAAGAAGCAACAACCCACAAGCACAACACAAAATCGATTTGATTAAATTGACTGATGATGTTAAATCCCATTACGCTTATATCAAAAATTATGATAAGATAATGAGTAGTCAGACTAACAAGATGAAGGCGAAGAAGTATCACTGTAGAACCTGCTCACATGGTTTCAAGACCGAAGAACTTTTAAAGAAACACGAAGAACAAGGATGTCTAGCAGTTGAGTGTCAAAAAATAGAAATGCCAGAAGCAGGTGAAACAATAGTATTCAAAAACCATTTCAAGAAACTTAAAGCTCCATTCGTAATCTATGCCGACTTTGAATGTTTAACTGTGCCAATTGATGTTAAAAGCAAATCGGCAAAAGCTAAAACTACATCATATCAAATCATCGTCCGTGTGGTTTTATGATTAATGTAGTCAATGCTATAACCGGAAGTAGTGAGCCTTACTTATACAGAGGTGAAGATTGTATGGATAAATTTGTTGAGAAAATCAATAAAGTCAGAGTGGAAGTTTTGGAGAAAATGAAGGAGGACAAAGACCGTATTGAAACCGAGAAGGACTGGGAGGACTTCAATAATGCCACTAACTGCTTCATTTGTGGAAACAAATTTGAGGAAGGAGAAAAGACGTGTTGGGACCATTGCCACTTTACGGGACAGTATAGAGGTTGCGCCCACGAGGACTGCAATCTACGATTTAGTATGAGATATTATAAAATCCCTGTGTTTCTTCAAAACCTTAAAAACTATGATGCCCACTTAATCATCAACAAGGCTCACGAACTGAACAAGAATTCTAAAATAGAATGTATCGCTCAGAACAGCGAAAAGTTTATAACCTTTGGTTTTAAAAATCTTTGTTTCAAGGACAGTTTCAGTTTCTTATCGTATTCGTTGGATAAGTTGGTGAAGTTGAGTAAATATGAGGATGATAAAAAGCGTGAGAATTGGAAGAACAATTTCAGATACAGCGTTAGAAACCCGTATGTTAAAACTGATGAAGATTTGGATTTATTGACTGATAAGGGTACTTATCCCTATGACTACTTTGATGATTTTGAAAGATTTAAGGAAAGGGCTTTACCACCGAAAGAAGCGTTTTACAGTAAATTGAGTGAAGAACATGTAAGTGATAAAGATTATGAAAGGGCACTGAAAGTATGGAAGCACTTCGGGATTAGAACACTCGGGCAGCATCACGACTTGTATTTAAGAACTGATGTTTTACTACTGACCGATGTATTTGAAAACTTTAGAGACTTGTGTATGAAATACTATGGTTTAGACCCCGCTCATTATTATACGTTGCCAAATTTCGCATGGGACGCGATGCTTCTAAAAACTGGTGTTGAAATAGAACAATTGCATGACCAAGAAATGTTTGAGATGGTTGAAAAGGGAATGAGAGGAGGAATGTGTCAAGTCAGACATAAATTAGCGGTGGCAAATAATAAGTATATGGGGGAAGCATATGATGAGAACAAGCCATCAAATTATATTAGCTACTTGGATGCTAATAACTTGTATGGTTTAGCAATGTCCCAGAAATTACCGCTAAAAAATATCAATTGGGCAAAGAAAACGCCCAGTGTTGAAAAATGGAATGAAAACGATGAGTTCGGTTATATTATGGAAGTTGATTTGGAATATCCCGAAACATTGCACGACTTCCACTCCGACTACCCACTAGCGCCTGAAATAATGAATGTAAATGTGAATATGCTTTCCGATTATCAAAAGCAAGTCTATAAAATATATTATGATGGTAAAAGTCCCAAGGACGAGAAAACAAGTAAGTTAATATTAAATCTAAAGGATAAAGAAAAATATGTGGTTCATA
The DNA here is from genome assembly GCA_963377175.1 of Effrenium voratum. Lineage (NCBI taxonomy): Eukaryota > Dinophyceae > Suessiales > Symbiodiniaceae > Effrenium > Effrenium voratum. Next base: position 703,510 of record CAUJNA010003290.1, on the reverse strand, counting down.
TCAAGACTTTACAGTATTATTTGAAAATGGGAATGAAAATGACAAAAGTCCATATGATAATAAAATTTCAACAGAGGGCATGGTTGAAACCGTGGATTGATTTTAACACAGGTAAAAGGAAAGAAGCCAAAAGCGATTTTGAGAAAGATTTATTCAAATTAATGAATAATTCTGTGTATGGAAAAACTATGGAAGACAAACGAAATCATATGGACTTTGAATTAGTTGATAATGAAGTTAGATACGAAAAATGTGTTAATAATCCAACATTCAAAAATAGATTTATTATTAATGAAAACCTTGTAGGAGTTGAAAAAACTAAAGCGAAGCTGAAACTGGACAAACCGATTTTCTTAGGAATGAGCATTTTAGATTTAAGCAAATTACATATGTATCAGTTTTATTATGAAGTATTGAAAAAGAAGTATAATGAAAACATCAAATTGATATATACTGATACTGACAGTTATGTAATTCAAACAATGACTGATGATGTCTATAAGGATTTCAATGATATAAAGCAACACATGGATTTTAGCGACTATCCACCTGAACATCCATGCTTTGACAAAACTAATAAGAAGGTCTTAGGAATGTTTAAGGACGAATGCTCTTCAAAGATAATTACCAAATTCATAGCTCTCAAACCAAAGTCATATGCTTTTACAATACACGGTGAGGATGATGAACATAAAAAGTCAAAAGGTGTAGTAAAACACAAGGTGAAAAAAGAACTGTCATATCAGAACTATCACGAAGCATTATTTCAAAACAAAAAGCATGAAATAACATATAATTTTATTCGTAGTCGCAACCATCAGTTATTCTCAATGTCTCAAGTTAAGCAATCTCTGAGTAATTTTGAAAATAAAAGATACTATTTTGATGCCTTTACTTCTCTACCATATGGTCATTTCAGGATAAAATGAATTAAAGAAAAGATGATTAAAGATATTAACAGATATGGAAAGATATATGAACGCTAAAATTTACAAAATAGTTGATGTTGGTTATGAAAAGTGTTATGTAAGAAGCACGTGTGAGGAACTAAGCCAAAGGATGGCAAGACATAGGCAGAAATATTATTTCAATGAAAAGCACGTGCAAAACAAACATTCGAATTCTAGAGTGTTGTTTGACGAATACGGAGTTGAGAATTGTAAGATAGAACTCATTGAAAACTACCCGTGTGATAGTAAAGAGCAACTACTTAGACGAGAAGGTTATCATATCCAAAATATAGAATGTGTCAATCGTTGTGTGGCAGGTAGAACACCGAAAGAATACAAAGAACTGTATAACCCACTTAACCGAGAGAAAATAAAGAACGGAATGAAAGAATGGTATCAAAACAATAAAGAAGAACATAAACAACATAGGAAAGAGTATTACCAAATAAATAGAGAACAAATTCTTGAACAAAACAAGCAGAATGTAGCATGCGAAGTGTGTGGAGCAGTAGGTCGCAAAAGTAAATTAAGCAGACATCAAAAGACTAAGAAATGTCAATCATATAAATCAAACGACAATGAACATAATGTAGAAAAGGAAAATATTAATATATAAATAGTTCTAATAATATATGCACTTATTAGAACTATTTAGTGGTACTTCTTCAGTTGGTAAAGTAGCAAAGTCGCTCGGTTATAATGTTATATCATTGGATTTGAAAACGGTGGGTAAACTCCCCAATTAAGGGGGGCGAACTCCCCAATTATGGGGGGCGAACTCCCCAATTAAGGGGGGCGAACTCCCCAATTAAGGGGGGCGAACTCCCCAATTAAGGGGAGAATGGCTCAAGTAACAAGGTCTGGCTCACACAACACAGTCAGGCTCACACAACACAGTCAGGCTCACACAACACAGTCAGGCTCACACAGCAAGGTCTGGCTCACATAGACATTTAAATTAAACCTGAAACCCAGACCAGTCGACCAGCAACCCCTAGCCAAAACTACTTAAAGAGAAAAAACCTTATATATTAAGAGAAAAATGAGTGGGGGTAAAATGTCAGAGAATAATTTTATGGTTGAGAATTGCGCTAGCTTACCTGTTGATGTATTAAAAGGTATCATTTCATATAAATTAGGAGAACCTGAGTATTTGAAAATAAAACATAATCATATTAAGACATTAAAGAGAATACAACAACGATATAAAATAGACAGAACAGAAACAAAAAGAAAGACAAAGCGCTATACTGTTGAAGATGGCGATGATATAAAGAGACACGTAATTGAGTATTACATTTCAAGAAATATACCTTTAAGCATAAAAAGCATCAAAGATATAGTTTTTAATGAAAATGAAAACTTAGATTGCTTGTTAGATGGCATTGAAACCGATAACGGTTATGAAACAGTGATAATAGTTGAGGTAAATATGTTTGTAAGGTTTCATCATTTCAATTATGAAGACAACCATTTTAACACTTTTAGTTTTTTATTTTCGTAGTGATGATTTTGTAGATAATATAACCATAGATAATATAACAGAAGTAATGATGGAGGCACATCAAACAATATACAGATGTATTGATGTTGAAAGAAGTAGAATGAATTTTGGAGGAGTACAAAACATAAGGTTTAAACTAATTGTTGATGAACCTGTGTAATTCATAACTAAACCATAATTATAACATGTAAAATCTTATATGTTATAATTATAGCGAACTTTTAACCTATAAAACATAGCTAGACAATCACATAAAAATCACATAAAAAGAAGTTGTTAAGATATATTAAGAATGGTTGTGAAGCAAACTATAATGAATAATTATGGAATGACAGAAGAAAAAGCAAAAGAAGACTTTGGTGAATTCTTCAAATGTAACAGATGCCTTTATGATAAAACAATTGATGAATTTGGAAATGTAAAAAGTGGAAGAAGATATAAATATTGTCAAGAGTGTAGAAAAAAAATAAATAATTGTAGAGATAAACGTCAAAGAAACAAACGACCCACCAACACCCCAGAACTTGATAACTACTAAAAGGGCTACCTCTTTCAAATGAAAAAATGTCGGCCCCCAGCCCAACAATGAACAAGGCGACAATTTACCCAAATGATTACCTTAACGAAAACGATAAATAAGCTCCCTAAAAACCCTCTTTTAAAAACGAATAAGGGGGAACATAGATTTGAGATGAACATAAAAACCATAACAGGCAACCCTCAACAGACTTCCCCCCAGGCCCCCTACTTCTTCTATTTTTTCCCCCCCCCCCCCTTTTCCCCCGTTTCGGGATGGGCTTTCCGGGGTTTTGGGGGCTCCCCTGTTGTTTGGTTGGGGTTTGCGCCTAGGAATTAGGCTCCGGGCTCGAGTGGATCACGATGATGTGGAGGCCCCGCCTCCCTTCCCCGTTTGGAACGACCTTCCTTGGGGTACCAACCGCGTTCCAGTTGATTTTGCATGACCTTGGATTTGCACCAGTGCAGTCGGACAGGGAAATCCTCGTGGCGTGCTGCCTGGAATGGGTCAAAAAGGACCAGGTTGCCAACCCGGATGCGGTGGTCTTTGACCCGCGACCGTGGACACGAATCGTGGGGCTGGCACCTGACGGCAACCATGTCCTGGTGGCCTCGGACACCTACAACTTGATCCTCGCAAGGATCCTCGGCTCCCAACCACAACCGCTGGAGGAGGCGGATTTGGAGCTCGCTACTAAGACCCTGCAACAACTTCTGTTTCGTGCGGCAGGCGCCAGACAATCGCACACCTATTCTCCACTGGAAATGGAGCAGGCCATCCGGGACCGCGAGGAGTGGATCCTCTCCGGATCGATTGAGGCCCCGGATGTCCTGGCAGTGGCCAACAAGTGGCGGCATTGGAAACCAGGGAAGATCAAAACCCAATTGCCGACATCCCAACGAGCGTTGGAACAGCACTTGAGGGCCAGGTGGCTGGAACGCCTCCTGGGCTACTTCATTCCTTTCCGCCACCAGATCCCCTACATGCACCAGGTGATGGGGGCCAGGGAGCTGGAGGAGTTCGGCCACCTATTTGGAGATGCCCGGTTCCGGACCATCCGAGCACATTGCTTGGCCTATGAGGGCATGCGCAAGATCGGCTTCCAGAACCTCCCCTGGACGGCCGGTGACGTCCGGCACCTCATGAACCAGGCGGTCACGCTGGAGGTCACCCCGGCGAAGCTCCAGAAGTGGTGGGGCACTTTAAAGTGGCTCTCCATTAAACTCGGCATGCTCAACGTTGACGAACACAAACAACTCCTGGAGAAGCGGAAAGCCATCCAGGAGACGCTGGTGGACACCCAGGTCAAGCCACAGCGCAAAGCGGTGGTTCCGACCCGGGCAATTGTTTGGGCCCTGGAACAAGGGGCAGAAGGGGCCCCGCCGGAGAACCGGGTCCCGGAGCTGACCAAAGCAGTGGACAGGTACATCATGGCGATGGCCAGGTTCAACCTGGCCTGCAGTGCGCGCTTCAACGACGTGCAGCACACCTCGCCGCAGACGGTCAGGTCCACGAGCAACACCCTGGAGCTGCTAGCCTGGCAGACAAAGACCACGTCGGCAGTGGCCATCAAACGGAACCCGGTCCCGCTCATCGCCCCATTATTCTCTTTCTCGGGGGCCAGATGGTGGATCCCCTTGGAGAGGTGGTGGAAGAGATTCAGGGCCTCGGAGGAGTTTCGCGAGATGGACTACCTGATCCCCACGATCAACAAGGACAGGACGGGTTTCATCCCCCGCCCAGGCACCCCAGACAGGTCCCTGAGGTGGCTCAAAGACGCCTTGGGGAAGCAGGGCGCGCCAGCCAAGGATGTGGCTGAACTTTCGTGGTACTCCTTCCAAGTCTTCATGCCGGATTGTGCATTCCAGGCGCACATACCGAGGGACCAACGCCAGTACCTGGGAAACTGGTTCAAGGAGTCCACGGCGGACGTCTACACCCGAGAGAAGCGACACGTGGTGTGCTCCATCTGGGACCAGGTTCTCCAGAAGCTCCCGTCCATGCAACTCGAGGCAGGAAGGGCGGTCCGAGTCGACCTCGGACATGAGGACTGGGAGGACAAGGTGGAGTGCCCTGCCTCACCGAAGGCCTTGTTCAAGGAAGTCCCGGACACACCGCCCTCAAATGCCAGCTGGGACGTGATCCCCGCCGACAAGCCGGCCATCACCAAGGTGGCTGCAGATGAGGTGCCCCCGCCTCGGGGTCCACTGACGGTGATTGCCACCACGGCCCGAAAGGGTCCCACCAAAGCCTACAGCATGCACCTACTGGACACGGATGGAGTCACAGTGGGGTGCGGCTGGAGGCCGGGGCCGCTCAAGATTTCGGAGCTGGCAGAGCAGGATTTCCATGCTGAGCCGGAGATGTACCTGGGATGCACCAGATGTTTCCGGCATTTCACCTTCCCGAACACGTGGATGGCCGTGGAGCCCTACGCAGCACAGGACTCCGAGGCCTCCATCTCCCTCTCCTCGGACACCGACGAGAGCGTGGACACTCAGTCGGACAAGGAGGCGATCGTCCTCCCGGAAATTGAGTGAGGGGTGGATAGAGCAGGTGCCGAGGGCCCTGACACTCTTCCCCCCGTGCCTCAAGGCAAGACGGCAGGGGGAGAGGGCGCAGGTGCCGAGGGCCCTGAGACGCCCTCCCAGGCACCCCCCAGGGTCCGCAGCAGGACAGTTGCACGCACAGGTGCCGAGGGCCCTGAGATGCGACAGCGGGACCCCACGGCATACGGGGAAGGAGGACCTCCCCAACGACCAGCTCGTCCGTTGGTATTGGCAGCTGATGCGATCCGTCCGTTGGGAATGGCATCAATCCTACTCCCATCAGCTGCTGAGGGGAGCTGCCCAGTGGAGCTGGGCAATCCTCCCATTTTGGCACTAACCCTTATGCGGCAAAAAGGAGGCACCGTAGCACCAGAGTGGTGCTTTGAAGAGTCTGGGCTAAAGCGTTAACCGCAGGTGGTCGCTTGTCTTGACTCTTCATAAGTGTCCACTTGGGCCACCATTTTGGCTCAAGTGGACTCTGACCTTCTGTCTTGTAATCTGAAATCCCGCCCACCCACACCATGGCGGTGCCGCCGGATGAGTTGGTGGCACCACCACAGGAGATTCCCGGAGTGTATGCGGACGCAGTGGCCAAGCTCCACAAGACCGCCAGGAACCTCATGGTCCTCAAGGGCATCCCGTGGTTCATCCAAGCGACGCTGTCGGATGAGGGTTTTGTCTCGATGGAGGACCTCGCGACCCGGTGGGACTCGCCCGACCGGGCAAGGGAGACGGCGCCGGGGGAGTTGGGCTTCGCCCCCAACAACCACCACTACACGGATGTGACCTCCCGGCTGATCGCGGCCCGTATGTTCCAGGTGGTTCACGCGGCTCAACGATCCATGGGAGTGGGGGCACATGCAACATCGGGACCCGGGCCGCACACGCCCGGGGACACGGCCCCGAATCTCACGGTCTCGTGTGAACGGGGACAGCTGGAGAGGGTTTGGGAGGAGAAGACCAAACTCACCAAACCCAAGCTGGCCCTGCAAGGAAGCGACCAGCTGATGAAGCGCCAGTTCAAGCTCTGCGCAGGAGGCGAGATCGGCTTCATCCCCATGAAATACCTGGTAAGCGCACTCCCGGAACCAGGAGAACGGCCATGGAAGACCGCCAAGAAGACCACGGTTGATGGCTGGGACCGGGAGGACGAGGTGGAAGAGCGGGGCGAGCCGAAAACTCGCCACCAACTCGAGAGGATGCACGCGGTGTTCCGCAACACCCTCCTTATGTGCGTCCTCTCGTTTCCGCAGTTCGGCCAGTTCGACATCACCCGGGAGGACCTGGAGAGCTGGTACGAGTGGTTCTATGGGGAGGACATCGGGGGCCGTTTTCCCCCGCCAGAGGACCACGTCCTGGCAATTGCCGAACGCAACGCATGGCGGAAGATTCACGAGCAGATGCACGAGGGCAGCACCCTCAAGGCGGCCATGCTGTCGGTCAGGCAGGACACATTGTTTTGGACACGTGAGGTCTATGAGAAGATCAGGACCTTTTCCAGGGGCCGCCCACAAACCAGGACATCCATGGACTACGCACCACCCCAGAAGGGCAAGAACAAGTCCAAGGGCAAGGGGAAGTCTAGGGGCAAGCCTGGGAGCAAAGGGAAAGGTAAGCCCCCCCAGCCGAACAATCAGGCGTCCAGGGGCGGTAACAAGCAGGCGGCCACCGATCCGAAAGGGAACCAGTTCTGTAACAACTGGATGCGCGGGCGCTGCCCGGGCAACTGCGGACGCACGCACAAGTGCAACCTCATCCTGGCAACGGGCCGCATCTGCCTGGGAGACCACCTCCCGCAGGACTGCCCGGGTTGACTAGGGGCGCTGACCCCGACCCCCCGGGGGGCCTCAGGTGCCGAGGGCCCTGATAAGGCCCGGGGGGGCGAGAGGGGGCGCAAACGCCCCAAGCAGGCACATGAGCCCCCTCCTGCAGGTGCCGAGGGCCCTGACACAGGGGGGGGACAGGCCAGGTGGCGGCCATCCTCGGCGGAACAAGGATGGGGACGGCAGAACCAGCGTGCACAACACCCTCGCTGGGGTCAGAACAACCACACAGCTGGCACAACGGCGGCGCCTCAGCCCCGAGCCACGGGTGCCGAGGGCCCTGAAACGGCAGGGACGGGACGGTTCCCTGCAGGTGCCAAGGGCCCTGACACGGGGGGCCGCGCCCAGCAGGCCCGATTGCCGGATAACCATGTTGAGAAATCTGACATCGTCATTAGTGCACTTCGAAGAGAAGTCAAGGGCTGAAAAGATCATCAGTTCATATGTCAGAAAGAGCAACGCTGCGTGGCTCCAGCTTTATGCGTTTCTTTGCGCTCAAACGGGATGCTTGATCACAGGGAGCCTCCCGGGCGCCAAGGCCATCAATGCGTTGATACAGGCGGAGACGAATCCTGACAACGCACCTGCACGGTTGATCAGGATCATCAACAAACAGAAGAACAAGTCCATCAACGGGGCGATGATCCGCGACATGATGCAGCACACCGCAACGCCAAGGAACACGCCCAGGAGGCAGCCGATCCCACTTCCGGCGCCCAACATCATCAAGCAGGACCCGGTGGTTTTTTATAAGAGCTCGGTTGGGCTGAATGAAGGGGGCCAGCGCCTTTCAGCTACCCCCCTGACAAGTCCCACGGAGCCGTCACCGGGATGGGACATCTTCCCGTGGATGGAGAACATCCCGGAGCGTTTGGTACAGCGGCTGAGATGGACACAGGGCACAGTTCCATCCAGTGGGCCCATTATTGTCCTGCTCTATGCAGGCAAGGAAGACCCAACTTCCTTGGACAGCTGTCTTCATGCCAACTACCCACACCTTTCCAGCATGGTGGTGGCGGTGGACATCCTACGATCGGGACCAAAAGGGAACCACGACATGCTCCAACCCGAGCTGTATGGAGCTCTCTGCACGGCAGCAAAGCAGGGCCGAGTGGTCTTCATTGGAGGAGGACCCAACTGCAGGACATGGTCCATCCTGCGCCACATACCAAAACCGGGGGCCCCCACCCCGGTGCGAGGGCGCACTCGAGAGACACTTTGGGGCCTCCCACACCTGGACCAGGCCGCCCAGACTCAGCTTGATGATGACAGTATATTCATTTTGAGGCAGATGTACATCACCAGCCTGGCAAGGGCCTCAAGAGCGGCGGTTTCTCTGCCAGGGCCAAAGTCCTTCTTGGAGCACCCGGAGGACCCAGTGGTGAGCAGCTCGCTGCCCAAAGCCAAGGAATGCTCATCCTTCTGGATCACGGAGGAGGGGCAGCTTTGGATGGAGGAAAACTCCTTGACAGCAATCTCCTTCGACCAGTGCCGCCTGGGCCAGCTGGTCAAGAAGGCCACTACGCTAGCCACGGATCTCCCAATTCAGGATTGGGATCAAATGCGGTGCACGCATCAGTCACATGTGGGCACCAACGAGTCCTCGACTCTTAGCAGATACCCTTGGGATATGATGGCAGGCCTGGCCAAAGCCATCGCTGTGTCACTCGCAGCGCCGGGGCACATCCGGATCCCCTCACAATTCCCGGGAAACCCTAAGGAACCACCTAAGGGGCGGGGGTCGGACCCCCCGGAGGGCCCTTCCCCCCGGGGAAAACGGGGACCCAATCAGGGAGGCGGTCCCTCCTCATCACACCAGGGCCCAAAGCCCGGAGGCAAGAATGCCCCGAAGCCCCGCCAGCACGGGCACATCCACCTTGAGGCAGACACCGTAAGCCCTCGTGGAACAATGAACCCAGACTTCCCATCTCCCATGCCCCCGATGGCCGGAGATGCGGAACAACTGGGGAAGGAAGAACATGGGGACCAGGTCCTGGACCGCCCCGAATGCCTGCCCGCTTTCAGGGTCCCACGCCTCATTGACCGAGTTGCGATTGTCCAATTGGGTTTCCGCTCACGCCCCCTGAGGGATGGGGGGGGGAAACCTTCCCCGGGGAGGCTCAACCCCCCCTTTCGGAGAATTTCCCCTTTGGCTACTTTGGGCGCCCTGATCATGACCCTTACCCGGCCCTGGATTGACAAGGTCCGGATGTCCCTGGCATCAGGTGCCACCACACACCCCTTCCAGGAAGCCGACCTCGATGAGCTGCGGGCTATCCTGGGACCTAGGCACCTCCATGAACGATGCCCAGGTCAACCCTTCCTCCTGGACCTAGTTTCGCACTTGGCATCCCTTTCAGGTGACCCTGATTGGGAGTTCCCCCTGACACTGAAAGAGGGGGTCCCCTTGGGAGTCTCGGACCCTACCTTGACCTCCCCCGGAGTTTGGCCGACTAAGGAGGAGCTTAAGGGAGAAGCCTGGCTGGGGGAAGACCCCCCCCCGCCGGTGGCCCATGATAACTACCCAACGGCTGAACTCTTTGCCAGTGAAATCGAGGCAACCTTTTACGAGGAACGAGCCTTGGACATGGTGGACGGGCCCTTCACCCGGTCGGAGGCGGCAGAGAGGTGCCGCTGCAAACCGGAGGAACTTTGCCCGGGCCCCCTTGCGGGGATTGATGAGTCAGACAAGATCAGGACGATCTACGATGGCTCGAAAGGGGGAGCAAACGCACACATCCAGGCTCATACGGGGGAGAAGACCACTGCACCGATGGTTGGAGACTGCCTCCACGCCATCCACTGGCTCAGGACAGCGACGGACCATCCCCATCTACTTCGAGCCACGCTCTCGAGCACTGAGGAGAGACCTCGGGATGTTCACCAGCCGGTGCAGGGGCAGTCCCCAGGTGCCGAGGGCCCTGAGAGGGACCCCCACAGCACCAGCCTGCCCCCAGGGCCGAGGGGCCTGATCGGGGCAGGGGGATGATGGATACCTCCGGCGGCCTGGACGTCTCTCTGGGGTCGACACCCTCAGGGAAGGGACCACTCCCAGGTGCCGAGGGCCCTGATAGGAGGGCCCCCTTCCCCCCAACCCCCCCGGCACGGAACGCCCTGGGGGGATCAGGGGGGAACCCCTGATGTGGCAGCCGCCGACACAGGGGGAAACCTTCATCATCCTCAAGGCGGATGTCACCAAGGCCCACAGGCGTATAAAAGTGCTCCCGAAAGACTGGAAATACCAGGTGGCCTGCATCCAAAACCGGTGGTGGGTCAACAGAGTGGGCACGTACGGCATGGCCTCGGCACAACTGTACTGGGGAAGAAAGGCATCCTTGGTGCTCAGACTCTTGTACTACATCTTCCCTCAGGTGGACTGGCACTTAGTCTTTGTGGACGACTACTGCTGGGACGCCACAGCCATCCTGGCTACACTGCTGGCGCTGGGAGTCCCGCTTTCCTGGAAAAAGACGGCGCTCTCCCCGATCAATACCTGGTTGGGCTTTGTGGTGGACCCAATCACGCCCTGTGTACTGCTGGCTCCAGTCAAACACGTCATAATCCTGGCCACTCTTAAACGGCTGGCCCAGGGGAGGTGGAACAAGCCCTAGGCCGTATTCAATGGGCTACTTCGGCGTGCCCATTGACGAAACCTTTCCTCTTTTGGAGCTGGAAGAAGGCCTGCACC
>CAUJNA010003290.1:572479-687479 GCA_963377175.1 Effrenium voratum | reverse complement strand
AGTGTTCGGGCTAAATGGCTGCATCCTCAAAGGGGCCCCACGAACACGTGCTTCCTCTTGAAGCACCAAGTAAAATAATTAAAATGGTCTTCCAATAGTCGTACACAGCAACACGTTGCGCAACATTTTGGCTTTACGGCCAGCGAATTTGCTGCGGTAGGCTCAAGGGCCGCTGAAATCATTTTTTCGGCACCGCGATCTGGGCCGGCATTTCGCTCTTTTTCTTTTTTTCTGGCTCGTACGGGTGTGTCCTATTTTTGAAAGGCTGTCCCATTTGTGTGGAAGACCAAAAGAAAAACCGCCCATTTTGCCGGTGCCCCTTGTTTTGAGACAATCCCATGTATGCTGACCTTTGACCTTCGGGTCAAAAAGCAGGCTTTCTTGAGTTCAGGCTGATGGCTGCCGGAAAGGCGACGCCTGCAATCATTGTCACTTCTGCTCGGCGGAAGATTGCCGCCGGATCCGGAATCGTGGCCCGGTCGCGGAGTCGTTCCCTGCAGTCCTTGGAGCATGCTGCCTGCTTGCTTGCCTAGGTCCGCCAGTAGTGCCCTTTTGCCCTTTTTTGGGAGGTTCCCCTACTAAGATAGACTACAGAATTAGTCGGTACCCTTATTCTAACCTCTCTACTCGAGGACCTAGTTGCATGCTTGCTTGGTGGTTGTGCTTGTTTTATTTAAAACGCACCTTGGTTGCTTTGATACTAACATCGTGCTATTTGTTCTTGTTTTGCTGACTATGTTGCTTATGTCTTTGTGCATTTCGTTATTTATGCACTTAGTTCTTTCTACATGTTTTGGAGGGGGAAAGGCCCCCACATGACATTTGCTGGTATTTATTTGTCTTTATGACGTTCATTTGTTATTTTGCTTTCTTTCTTTGTTTCTTTCTTTCTTTCTTTCCCGATTTTTTCATATGTTGTTTTTCTGGTTCCTTTTTGCGTTCTTTGTTTGTTTGTTTGTTTATTTGTTCCCCAACAGCTGCAAGGTTTCAGAGGTTTTGGGGTGGTCTGGTGCAGGCCATGTGTATATTGAAGGTTGCCGAGTTTTGGGGTGATCCAAATATAAGGTTCAAGCACGGGGCAGCAGTTCTGAGAGGGCTCGGGCGGTTAGGGCGGCTCTGTGGTAAGGGTTCTGAGGTCAGGGTTCTGCGAGGGTCGAAAAAGAGCGCCGCATGCTGTTGGGGATATTACCTGAGCTTATTTGTGTGGTGTATCAGTTCTGCGTCTTTGTTGTTTTGAAGCCAACGCGATGTTCATGCCCCCTCACAGTTTGGCACTTCATGGGCTGGTCAAAAATGACACACGCACCCGCCACGCTGCGCGCGGGCGACGGAAAACATGAGCTTGCCAAATCATTCGCACACCCGTGCTGCGCAAACCAGCGGAAGTGACAAGGTGGCCAAATGATCTGAGAAGCTCGCTGCGCACTGTTGGCCACACGCTCTCGCCGCACTGCACACGCTGGCGACTGCGCACAAGCTGACCAAACGCACTCGACGTACTGCGCACTCTGGGGACAGCGCGCAAGCTGGCGCAATGGTTGGCACACCCGCTGCGCTGCGCACGCTGGGGACCGCGCTCAGGCTGGCCAAATGCACTGCGCGCGCCGGGGACTGCGCGCAAGCTGGCCCAATGGTTGGCATTCCCCACACTGCTCGTGCTGGGGACTGCACACAATCTGGCTGAATGATAGGCACACCCGCCACATGCGCTTGCTGCGGGCTGCCGGCTGAGTGCCTGTACTGTGTTACTGTTGCTTGGAGGTGCATTTTGTTTATATTCGTAGGACTGGTAATTTCCACTTGCTTCGAAAGCTCGCGAAGCTGCAAGCAAAAGCCGGATGATGTAACGGGTGCGCTTGCGCCACGCAGCCTCTTTGCATAAAAGCTTTGAACAGGTTTGCGCAGAGCATGCAGCCGCTTCGAGTCGCATGTTTCATTGTGGTTTGCGAGGGCGCCACGGACTGCATCTCAGAATCTAAAACCAGGGCGCACGAAGGGCAGTGCTTCAGACGCGCGACTGAAGGCGTTCCAAGGCCGACGCCTTGTATCGATGTTTGCTCACTCCGCCTCTTTGTTTGCTTGAGTTTTTGTTTGCTTCCCTGCTTCCGGGCTTGTCTGGTCGTGTGTTTGGTGGCTTGTGTGTTTGTGTATTTGCTTGTGTGCTTGTTTCTTTGTTTGGTTGATTTGTGGTTTGTTTCTTTGTTTGCTTCATCGCTTGAACTGTTGCCAGGTTTGACTTAAAGGAACCCATCTCGAACTGAAGCTTCTGAAAGACACGAGACTGATCCGGTCGTGCCGCTCGACCTGTTGTTCTTGTCCTCCCAAAACATCCACACCTATTCGGCGCTTCCGATTCGGGCCGATGTCTGCCACGAAAGGTTTGTGAAAGGAGATAAATCCCCAGTTCTCTTGCGTTCGCGTGTGTAGCGCTGAGCGGGTGCGCTTGAGCGGGCGTGCGTACCCATTTGGCTGGCGTGTGCGCAGGGCTGAGCGGGCGCGCTTGAGCGGCTGGCGTTCGCAGGTGCGCAAGTGAGTCGAAAAGTGGGTGCGGAAGTGAGTTGATGGGAGCGGGTGCGGAAGTGAGTGAACTTGTGGGCGCGGGTTCGGCGCATGTGGGCACTGATGTTCCAGCAGCTGCCAGTATGCACCTCGTGTACTACATCTGTACCGAACAGTTGCAATGTTGGAATTGGCGCGAACTGTTTTCTTGTTGCAACACACTCTACTATGTATGTTATGATGTTCAAGCTGGAACTGCCAAAGTGTGCTTGGCACACTGTGCTTGTAATCTCTTCCCCCTGTCAATAAATGCACCCTATTACTATTTGTCCCAGACCCCACAACTTCTAATAATTTCTAGTATTAAAGTTGAGTTAACCAAAAATAAGGGGACCCCATGTGGAGAAGGGGGGTGCGTATTCGAGCTGGCGCTCTGAAAGGTTGCTTTGCTTTCCACACATATATACGCTGTGCCCTCCGTGAAAACGTGCGATCTTTGAGCTGACAAAGCGTGTTGCGCTACTGACCCGTGTACTTCTGCGTCGCTAGAAACGATCCAACAGCCCGATCGCCGCAGAGAACATATTTGCCGCGAAAGGGCTGCGAAAGGTCTGATGGAAGGGAAGCGCGAAAGGAACGCACGCAGGCAAAAATCGCCGGAACACCTGGCGAAAGCACATCTGGACAAGAAAACCCAGCTTGATGCGCCCTTTGCCCCACGCGTTTCCATTTTGCCCAATGTTCTTCAGAACGAGTTCCTTTTTGCCTGCGCATGCGGAGTGTTCCACTTTTCAAGGAACATCTTCCGTTGCCCCAACGACTGCTCCTCGCCTAGGTATGACGACAGAACGCCGGAAGAATCGCCCAAGGAAGTGAGAGCCGTGGCCGTGACGAGCGAGGGCAAGACGGTAAGGGGCCAAACACCTACGGTATGAGCTGAGCTGATCATGAAGTCCTTGGGCTACTTTGGCCCCATGATTTTTTACCATTCTCAAAATCACCTAGGTTAAAGAGAAACCCCAACTTGCTGACTTTGAGAACCCCACAAACAGTCGACAGAATGACCCCAGCTACATTCGCTACCTTCAGCATTGGAGCTCGCGAGCGGGTCTCGCAACACAAACAGCTCTTCAGGTTCCAGTTGTTTTGTACCAGAGCGGGCCACAAGAAACACAGCACCGATTTACTTGCCAGCTTGCGCGGAACCGGCGGCTTTGTGTTGTCACAGAAGCCTTGTGGTGCAATGTGGGTGTGTCCTTCTTTGAAGACATTTGTTGGGTCGTTTCGATCAAAAGCCCAAAGGCTCGTGTGCCTTCGCATGTGATACATCCCGCGACTTTGTTGCGACCGAGTTGGCAGAGCACTGTCGGCAGATTGCATGTACCTCCCTTTTTGGGCTTCGGTTGTATTTCAATTGCGGGTTCATGACAATTGTTTCTTATGTTTGCTGCATGATTTACCCAGATGTTCTCGTCGGTTTACATGTTGATTATGAATTGCTCGGACAGGCGCATGATATCAGTGGTTCAAGGTCAGTGGCCTTCCCATAGCGGCCACATGTGCACCAATTCCGCTCCCCCGCTTCTTACGTTGGCTAACACTTGTTAGTTTTCCCCCGTTTGTTTCAAAGGACATCTATGGCTACTGGACAGGACATGTGTTTTTAGGCTTAGCCAGTTTTGTCATCTCAGAGGTTTGTTTGTTCGCAGGCGTTGTCACCATGTTTTGTTCCAAGAAGCTTCAGCAAATGGAAGGTTTGGTTTTCCATGCCGGAAGCCCGGCGCCGGCGAAACATGACAAGGCCCCACGGGAACCCTGTTCACACATGTACCACGCGTTCAGTCATACTTTTTTGGACCGAGGTGACTGCTTGAAACTGCCAAAGACTGTTAGACTTAGGATACATTTTTTTCAGTGACTAAACGGGAAGCAAACAGTAGAATATGCATTCTATATCTGGACCCAAGTCTAATCATGAGACTTTGCGAAATCGCATTTGCGTTACTCAGAGCTGGGAGATTGGAGGTCTGGAAATCTCCCGTTGGAATGCCCATCGTAAGGCGCGTTCCACAGGTGCCGCCCTGCCACAGACATGGAGGGGGCCACTGGCGGATTGCCAGAAAAAAACAGAGGCCACAACCGCATTTGGCTACGCTTTGCGCCACGGCACGGCCAGTTACAGGGGCAGCCAGCCTTTGCGTTGACACCCAGCATGCATCAGCTCAATGCGATTCAGTTGCGATTTGTGACAAAACTTCAGTCCCAGAGGCGACACTTGCCAATCAGATTTCATCCCTAGAGATCAAGCCAAGTGCCAATTGCAGTGAGTCTGATTTCAATAGTTATGCGAATACTACTACTACTACTACTACTGCTACTACTACTACTACTACTACTACTACTACTACTACTACTACTACTAAGTACTGCCACTACCACCACTACTACTACTACCAGTACTTCTACTACTACTACTACTGCTACTACTACTACTACTGCTACTGCTACTACTACTACTACTACTACTACTACTACTACTTGGTGGCTCCCAGCCATATAAGGCTTTTAGCTTTTTAGTCTTTATTGGGGATGTAAAATTTAACCCACTAAAAGTTAAACTTTTACCGGGGGATCTGAGGACTACTACTACTACTGCTGCTTCTGCTGCTGCTGCTTCTGCTGCTGCTGCTGCTACTGCTACTGCTACTGCTACTGCTACTGCTACGGCTACAGCTGCTACTGCTACTACCTCTACCACTACTAGTACTACTACTACCACGACTACTACTACTACTACTACTACTACTACTACTACTACTACTACTATTACTACCAGTTCTTCTACTTCTACTTCTACTTCTACTACTACTACTACCACTGCTACTACTACTACTGCTTCTACTACTATTTATTATTGCTGCTACTACTCATTAAGCTATGCGCCAAATCGCCCAAAATCAACAGACTCCTCAGAGTTCGCATCGCTACGTACTAGTACCAAACACTAATGTGAGGCAGTAGCTCAAGTTTATTGTCAATTGTCACCTTGGTGCAACGCAAGGGGTGCTCTTTTGGTGCGTAGGGTGGAATTGAACATAGTGCCCCCAGAGAGTGCAACCAAGCACCCCTGCAGTGCACAAGTAGCATAGTTTTAGCGCAAACTAGCGCCGCCATATAAGACAAATCATCGCTGATGTAGTGCAAATTGCTCCACCCCAAACAAAACATAGCCCGGCATGGTTGAATTGGAGCTTCCATTGCGTGCAGCTGACTGGCCCAATTGACACTTGCACAGACCATGTTTGCGCAGTGATTGCCCTTGGAGAGCAACACGAACTCGAACAAAGCACTCCGACGGGCACTGTGCAATTGCACGGCAGGCAGTAAAGCAGAGCAGAATGGAGTAGCGTTGCAGATCCTACCACAGTAGCAGGAACCACGAAACTTTGGTCTGTGCATCTTTGGTGATCACTCGTACGCAGGCACATACGTGCTCGGCACGGTTGCTGCGCCATGTGCAAACGGTAATGCTCACGTGGTCGCGTTCCAAGTGGGCACTTGAATCTAGCGAAGCTGCCTTTGATAGTTCCGTTCCTTCGAAGTGACAGCTTCTGGAAATGGTTGCCGGCCGTTATGATGGCATGGCGGTACACCCTGCAGCTGACATTCTTGGAGGATCACGTTTTTCGCAGTCCAAGGCCACAAGACGACAGGGCGTTTGCCATCTCAACTTGGGTTTGGCCAGATTTGAAGGCCCGGTATTCCTTGTGTAGTTCAGCTCAGAGGCCCACCAAATAGATTCCAAGCGGGGCCGACGCGTTCAATGCTCTATCCTTATCGCTTAGTTCTTTTTGGGACTGGTGTTGCAAGAGGGGTTATCCTTATCAGAAGTTGAGAGACATCATGTTCTGTTTCATTGGTTCCAATGATAATGATTCTTTCGCCCTCTTCCACCCTACCACCAAATGTCATTTCTACTTCAATCGTTTGGGTGAACTGCGCTGTTCCCTTTTGGACGGGACACAGGGCGCAACTGGTGACAGACATCAGTGAGCCATGACAAGAGCCTTCAGCAACAGCCTTGGGCCTGTGAACCCTTCATAGGGAACCCGACAAACATCATTATTGGGCACATCTCTGCGTTAGTGTTCCACGTGAATTTGAGGGAAACTGTCTGAAGAATGTGTGTCGCAGTGTCTCAGTCGGAGTTGAGCTCGATGTGTTTCGAAGAAGGATAAGACGCCCTAGCAGCCTAAGCGGCGGTCTTGAGGCCACGGACCGACCCTTTGGGTCTTTGAACGCAGCGCGCTTGAATCGAGCTTGCCAACATCGATGGCGCATCCGTGGGGGAAGGTAGCACGTGTAGTTGACAGAGTTTGTTTTTTTGTTATGGTTTCCGGAGGTATTGGAAGCATCTCGTGAATCTTGTGACATCTCGCGGCCTTGTTGAAGGCATGCCGGAACACTTTGCAGCTTGCATTCTTGGAGGATCGCGATATTTCGCAGTCCAAGGCCAGAAGACGAAAGGGCGTTGGCCATGATGCAGCAGTTTACTCAACTTGGATTTGGCCAGGTTTGTAGATTTCAGCTCAAAGGCCCAAACGGATCCAAACTGGAGACGTTCAACCGATCCTTATGTTACAGGGGTTATCCTTTTGCAGATGTTAGACATTATGTTCTGTTCAATTCATTCCAATGATAACGAGGGGCTTTGAGTTGATCAAATCTTCCATAGCCGCACTTGACTCTTTCGCCCTCTTGCGCCCTACCTCCAAATTTCATTTTTGAGTTCAATCGTTTGGTGAACCACGCTGTTCCCGGGGCGCAACTGGTGACAGACATCAGTGAGCCATGACAAGAGCCTTCAGCAACAGCCTTGGGCCTGTGAACTGTAGAATCCCAATATAGTGACCTGCAACGTAGCACGGAATTCAACAACCCTCATTCTTGGGTACATCTCTGCTGCGGCGAAACCACCGTTGGGGTTCCGCGTGAGCTTGCCAGAGGTTTCCCGGTGTAATTGCCATTGATAGCCTGGCATGTTCGAACACTGAGAGTCCATTGCAACATATGAAGCAAAAGGCCGCCCGAGCCTTCCGGCCAAGAAGTAATCCCCATGAGTTTCTTGGACACGCCCGCTTGGAAAGTCACTGACGTCGATGCTGTGTTGAGCCGACAGAGACAAAAGTCTGTGTGGAAGCTCAGCGTGGTGAAGGTGGCAGGTTGCAACATAGATCATTGGTCACTGGTGAAAAAGAACATCTCAAACGCGTAGGATACCGGCTGGGGTAGAGCCAAGGATACATGTCGCCTCTTGAATCCAAGCAAGCTAGCACCAAATTGTCTTCTACTATAAGAGTGCCTAACGGGAGGCACGGCAGCCTTATGCTAAAGCGTTTGAGTTTTCCGACGATCAGATAGTGTGGATGGTTGCGAAATCCACTTCGCACCACGAAATGAAAGTGTGATTGAAATCATTATTTGGTGGTATTTACACAGGAATCATCAGGGATTCTTAGGTGGTGCAGGATTTTGTCCATCCACAGTAGTTTGGAAGCGTTGGCTTTTGGAGGGATCTCGAGACCTTTTTGAATACATAGCTGAAAGAAGGCATGTCTGGCGGTCCAAGGCCAGAAAACGAATAGGGCGTTTGGATCAGTTTGCTAAACTGGGTTTTGGCGAGATCTGTAGGCCCGGCTTTCCTTGTGTGTTTCTTGTTAGACTTCTGAAGACCGGTTGGTGGCGGAAACAAAGATAGCATTTAAGCTTCCTTGCGTGAAGCTTTCCGAGAAGCAGTGATGAGCATTCCTGGTGAAAAATCACCATGGCTTACAGAATCTTTGGCACATGTGATGGAACTCATGGGCCTTTCTTAGCGACCTTCCCCCCAAAAAAACAAGACAGAGCCCACGAACCCGAATGCACATCACTTTGCGCAAACCCAAGAAAATAATTAAAGAGACAATTTTTCGGTATAAGCCAATGGGGCTCGCAATCAAGCCTACTGCGCAAACTATTTTTTCAGCTTGTAAAACTGTACTTTGCGTGCTCCACTTGTTGCTACAAAGCTACGATTTTCAATCTGGAGCTGGAAACCTGCTCTTCGCGCGCTACACTGGTACTGCAAAGTTGCGGCTTTCCAGCCGAAGCTGGTACTTCGCGCGCTAGACTTGCGCTACACAGCTGCGATTGTCCAGCTAGAGCTGATGCACTACAAAGTTGCGATTTCGAGCTGGAGCTCAAAACCTGTGCTTCGCGTGCTATACTTGCACTTCAAAGTTGCGATCTTCCAGCCAGAGCTGGAAACTTGTACTTCACGTACTATACTTGCAGTACAAAGTTGTGACTTTCCAGCTAGTGCTGGAAACCTGTACACTTTGCGCACTAGACTTGTACTTCAAAGTTGCGATTCTCCAGCTAGAGCTGGTACTACAAAGTTGCGATTTTCCAGCTAGAGCTGGAAACCTGTACTTTGCGTACTAGACTTGTACTACAGAGTCGCAATTTACAGCTGGAGCTGGAAACCTGTACTTCGCGTACTAGACTTGTACTACAAAGTCGCAATTTTCCAGCTAGAGCTAGAACCCTGTACTTCACGTACTAGACTTGTACTACAAAGTCGCGATGTTCCAGCTAGAGCTAGAAACCTGTACTTCGCGAACTAGACTTGTACAACAGTCGCGATTTTCCAGCTGGAGCTGGAAACCCGTACTTCGCGAACTAGACTTGTTAAAGTTACGATTTTCCTGCTAGAGCTGGAAACCTGTACTTCGTGCGCTAGGCTTGTGCTACAAGGTTGTGATTTTCAGCTAGAGCTGGACTTCGGGTCGCGTACTAGACTTGTACTACAAAGTCGCGATTTTCCAGCTGGAGCTGGACGCCTGTACTTCGCACGTTATAGACTGGTACTACAAAGTCGCGATTTTCCAGCTGGAGCTGGAAGCCTGTACGTCGCACGTTATAGACTGGTACTACAAAGTTGCGATTTTCGATCTGGAGCTGGGAACCTGTACTTCATGCACTAGACTTGCACTTCAGAGTTGTGACTTTCCAGAAACCTGTACTTCGCGCGCTACACTTGTGCTACACAGTTGTGATTTTCCAGCTAGAGCTGGAAGCCTTTACTTCGCAAACTAGACTTGCGCTACAAAGTTGCGATTACTAGGCTTCTGAGCGACACGTCTGAGCACAACTTCTGAGCGACACTTTTGAGCGACACCTGATGATGAACCACACTTTTTCTGATCGTTACTTCTGAGCAACACTTCTGAGCGACACTTTTTCTGATCGACTTTTCTGAACAACACTTCTGATTGACACTTCTGAGCGGCACTTCTGAGCGACACCTGATCAACACTTCTGAACCACACTTTTTTTTCTGATCGACACTTCTGAGCAACACTTCTGAGAAGACACCTTTTCTGATCGATGTTTCTGAGCAACACTTCTGATCGACACTTCTGAGCAACACTTTTGATCCGCACTTCTCATTGACAATTCTGATCGACAGTTTGAGCAACACTGCTGAACCACACTTCTGATTGACACTGATGAGCAACACTTCTGAGCCACACTGCTCATCGACACTTCTGAACGACATTTCTGAGCAACACTGCTGAATTGACACTTCTGAGCGACACTTCTGAGCAACAGTTCTGATCGACACTTCTGACCGACGCTTTTGAGGAACCCTTCTCATCAACACTTCTGAGCAACACTTCCGACCCACACTTCTCATTGACACTTGTGAGCGACACTTTTGAGCGACACCTGATCAACACTTCTGAGCCACACTTTTTCTGATCGACGCTTCTGAGCAACACTTCTGAACAACACTTTTTCTGATCGACTTTTCTGAGCAACACTTCTGATTGACACTTCTAATTGACACTTTTGAACGACACCTGACAAACACTTCTGAGCGACACTTTTTCACATCGACTTTTCTGAGCAACACTTCTGAGCGACACTTTTGAGCGACACCTGACCAACACTTCTGAGCCACACTTTTTCTCATCGACACCTCTGAGCAACACTTCTGAGCGACACTTTTTCTGATCGACTTTCCTGAGCAACAATTCTGATCGACACTTCTGAGCAACACTTTTGATCCGCACTTCTCATTGACACTTCTGATCGACAGTTTGAGCAACACTGCTGAACCACACTTCTGATTGACACTGATGAGCAACACTGATCCAAATTTCTCATCGACAGTTCCGAGCAACATTCCTGACCAACACTTTTTATCCACACTGCTCATCACACTTCTGAACGACACTTCTGAGCAACACTGCTGGATTGACACTTCTGAGCGACACTTCTGAGCAACACTTCTGATCGACACTTCTTACCGACACTTTTGAGGAACCCTTCTCATCAACACTTCTGAGCAACACTTCCGACCCACACTTCTCACTCACACTTCTGATGGATGTTTGTGAGCAACACTTCTGATCGACACTTCTGAGCAACACTTTTGATCCGCACTTCTGATTGACACTTCTGATCGACAGTTTGAGCAACACTGCCGAACCACACTTCTGATTGACACTGATGAGCAACACTTCTGATCCAAATTTCTCATCGACAGTTCTGAGCAACACTTCCGACCAACACTTCTGATCCACACTGCTCATCGCACTTCTGAACAACACTTCTGAGCAACACTGCTGACTTAGCACTTCTCACCGACACTTTTGAGGAACCCTTCTCATCAACACTTCTGAGCAACACTTCCGACCCACACTTCTCATTGACACTTCTGAGCGACACTTTTGAGCGACACCTGATCAACACTTCTGAACCACACTTTTTCTGATCGACGCTTCTAAGAAACACTTCTGAGCGACACTTTTTCTGATCGACTTTTCCGAGCAACACTTCTGAGCGACACTTTTGAGCGACACCTGGCCAAAACTTCTGAACCACCCTTTTCCTGACCGACACTTCTGAGCAACAATTCTGAGCGACACTTTTTCTGAACAATTTTTCTGAGCAACACTTCTGATCGACACTTTTGAGCAACACTTTTGATCCGCACTTCTGATTGACACTTCTGATCGACAGTTTGAGCAACACTGCTGAACCACAGTTCTGATTGACACTGATGAGCAACACTTCTGATCAACACTAATCGACACTTCTGAGTGAGCAACACTTCTGACCCACACTTCTGATTGACACTTCTGAGCGACACTTTCCAGCGACCTCTCATCAACACTCCTGAACTACACTTTTTCTGACCAATACTGTTAACACGTCTGAGCGACACTTTTTCTGGTCGACTTTTCTGAGCAACACTTCTGATCGACGCTTCTGATCGACACTTCTGAGCAACACTTTCGATCCGCTTCTGATTGACACTTCTGGTCCAGTGGTCGACAGTTTGAGCAACACTTCTGACAACACTTCTGAGCAACACGTCTAGTTCTGAGCAATCCACACTTCTGACAACATTTCTGAGGGACACGTCTGAGCAACACTTCTGAGCAACTTCTGTTCGACACTTCTGATCGACACTTCTAATGGACACTTGTGATCGGCGCTTCTGAACGACACTTGTGTCTCTAAATGCGCACCGCGCCACAGCGAGAGCGATTCGACCCACCCAAAGCGCGCAGAGGGTTCACTTTGCACGCTCAAATGTGCACCGCGCCACAGCGAGAGCGATTCGACCCACCCAAAGTGCGCAGAGGGTTCACTTCACGTACTCAATATGCGCACCACGCCACGCACAGCAAGAGCGGTTTGACCAGAGGGTTCGCTTCGCATGCTCAAAATGCGCACCGCGCTACAGCGAGAGCGATTTGACCCACCCAAAGTGCGCAGAGGGTTCGCTTCGCATGCTCAAAATGCGCACCGCGCCATAGCGAGAGCGATTCGACCCACCCAAAGTGCGCAGAGGGTTCGCTTCGCGTTCGCAAAATGTGCACCGCACCACAGCGAGAGCGATCTCGCTGAGTCAAAGTGACGTGCTTGCCACGAAATCTACACCCAGGCGCACTCAAAATGCGCACCGCGCCACAGCGAGAGCGATCTCGCTCAGTCAAAGTGACGTGCCTGCCACGAAATCTACACCCTGGCACCAAAGTACTGCGCCTGCTACGAAATTTGCACGAAAAGCTCCAAAGTGCAGCGCCTGCCACGAAATTCAATCAAAACGCTCGAAACTGCTGCGCCTGTCACGCAAGCTCAAAACCATCCAAACTGTTGGACCTGCCACGAAATGCAACTTTGACACGTTTACGACACGCATCCAAAACTAGCACGGGACTGTGGCGCCAGAACGATTTCGACCAATTTTGACATGTTTCAGGCCCGCCAAAACGAGCCCATTGTACGACAGGGCCAACGAAAACGGCGCCGGCGCAAACACTATCACGCGCCTGCCAAGCAGGACACCTCAAAGCGACCACCCCTGGATCTCAAATCCCACTGGCACAGCAACAAGAACACGCAGCCTTCCAAAACACTGCGCCTGCGCAGCGAAACGACACGTCGAGCTTCGAGAAGCTACGATTCGCACACAGGGCCAACGAAAACAGCGCTTGCCGATCCATCCAAAAACGCGCTTCCACGACGAATCCCAATGGCACACGCTAATCGCGACGGTTGCGGACGGTTGCGAACTCTGGAGCAACTCCTCGCGAACACGGCCTCCACCCCCCAGACCCTCACTTATAAACGGGAACCCTTCGCTACGCATTCGGGAAAAAGCTGAGGCTTATGCCGGCCTTGCTTGTCACCAACCAGACGCATGCCCCAGTAGTGCCCTTTGCCCTTTCTGGGGGAGGGTCCCCTTCAAAAATAGACTACAGAAACAAGTTGGTACCCTTATTCTCGCTACTGGAGGACCTAGATTGACATGGCCATGAATTTAAATAGGGAACCACCTCAAGAGTGATTTGTGGACATGAATCCCCTCCGAATTTTGATGTCCACCTATTTGGGTTTCTGATTAAAACATCATAGCCACATGAACTGAACCTGTTCTTCGAGCCTTGGCCAGAATTTGCTTGCAACTCGCGAGTAAAGAAGCAAGGACAGCAAGGTAGAACAATGGGGAATGAGGGTCTGAGCAGGTCCGTTGCCTTTCTGTCTTCACAGAAGTGTTTGTTCTTTGTAGAGAATTGTTTTTCTCAATGTTTTCTCCTATAAGCGGCTGTGGGTCAAAACCAATGGCCCCATTTTTTTGGGTAGGTGCACCACCCATTTTTGTCTATTTTAGTGGGGATTGGGATATTCACTGGGGGTACGAGATTTTGACCCATCCAAGTAGCTATGCTCTTCGTTTGTTCAAAACTACTCAATGTGACGCGCCACGTTCGCAGTCCGTCCATTTCTTCACAGATATATATTTGGGCGCGCCTGTTTTTGGGGACCCCTAAACATATGTGCGATTTCATTTCAACTCAACCCCAAAAAGGGAACCCTCAAAGAAGCACTCTCATTTGGAGATCAAACTGCGGTCCCCAAAGCAAGCAGTCGCGTGAAGTGGGAACCGTGGGAACCCGGAAATAATGTGGTTTTCCATCGCCCTTTGCAGCGACTCCAGAGGGGTTCCCTTGAACAAACAAGCCACGCCCATTCCTGCAGCAAACGATTCTGCTAAAACAAGACCTTCTCAGTATCTTGGTGCCTGGGATGTGTCTCAGGTGACCAGCGCAGCCCTTTGCTCGAAGTTGGCAGCTTGTGAAAACTCGTGGTGAGTTGTTGAGCCTTTTGCCATGGCTGAGACGCACAATGTGATCGCCAGCTTAGAGGCAGCTTGTTTCTGTTGTTTGTTGTGTTTTTTTCTTTCTTTCGCCAAGGCCTTTGGTGATGTTGTGCAGTAGGCAAGCGGAGCCAAAGATATGTCTGTTTTGATGTGTATGTCTTACGTTGATCAACATGCACATAGCGCTCATTCATGTTGCTTCTGTGTGTGTGTGTGTGTGTTGTGTTCCAGCTATGGTATATAGTGCAAATCAAGACCAAGCAAGAGAGCAACATTGCCTTACGTTGATGTATGACAGCTGAAGTTAGCTGTTCTACGAAATCCAACATAGGATCAGGTTGTTGGATGATGCTGATCGAGCTCATGTTGGAAGCAGGGCAGCCAGCAAGGAGCAACAACAGCGTGCGACGATGCTTCATCAGACAATGATTTGCCAGTGCAAGCTTTATCTGCCATTGCCTGAAGACTGGAGCAGGCATTGTTTTCCTGCATGCCTCACGAGACTTCAATGTTTGCTTTGTTCGACCCCGCAATCTCATGAAATCTTCCCTTCGAGGTCAGACTAGCATCTGACTTTTTGAGGTTGCCCTTTTCAGATTGGTTTGGAGTAAAACCAAAAGGACATCCACCTTTTTTCGGGTCTTCCTAAGTCACGCTCCATGTGGCCAGATCTTAACAAAGTTTCACCGAGGTGGGCGAGGTCAAGATGCTGGCGGTGGTGCAGAACACCTTTGTGACCCTGGTGCCTTTGCCAGGCTCTGTGAGAGCGAGAGACACGGCTTGCTTCTCGGAATTGTTTGTCTTGGTCCCCCAGCTAGGTGCGCTTTTATCGTTTCTTTTTTTGGTTGGGAGGGCTACCCTACTAGAATAGACTACAGAAGAGAAAGTTACCTTTATTCTAACCTCTCTACTGGAGGACCTAGTTCTGGAAGGGTGACATGTCAATCCAAGTGGTTAAAGTGGCTATTTCTTTTGTTGGTCTGCCTCCAGCGAACATTTCCCAAATATCGAAGATGGTGTTTTCCTTGGGTTCAGACGTAGGAAGGATCGTTTCGTTATGACAGGTTTCCACCAACCCCTGCAACCCCACAAAATTCAACCACCAACCCATCAACCCACTGGGGAACCCCTTGCCCAGAATGGAAGATGTTGGGATTCGAGAGGCGCCACGCTCGCGGAGAGCAAGTCGATGCCGGACCTTTCGAGGCGGGAAAGTCGGCTTCGGTTCCCGGCCATGCCTCGAGGTCCTTGGTTTTTTTTGGTTGGTATGGGGATTTCCATATCACCCACTGACAGTTAACCTCCAGCTAACATGGAAGTGCACTGACCCCTGTAAAAGACTACTTTCCTGTTGGGAAGTGCCTTTTTGCACTTCCATGTTAGTTGGTGGGAGGGTAGCGGGGGATCTGAGGACAGCCCAGACATAGTGGTTGCTCTTTGGTGGGATGCTGCGCTTGTCAGGGCCCGGCGCAGGAAACAAGGGCGCAAGCGCACAAGATCCTAAGGTCCTATTGCATCTAGGTCCCCCAGTAGGGCCCTTCTCTCCCCTTTTTTTTGGGAGGGTTCCCCTCCTAAAATCGACTACGGAAAAAGAATGGGTACCCTTATTCTAACCTCTTTACTGGAGGACCTAGGCATGGTGCCCCACGAGCACAGGCGCTCCGAGTTATGTGCAACTGCCGGCAAGTGCCCCCACTTGGCCAGCGAAACTGGATTCGTGTTGTTTGCACGTGCACGCAGTACCACGTTTTGCTTTAAGATGGGTAGCTTTCCAGGGCTCCTTAAAAGATACATGTTGCCCAAAATAAAAGGACACCATTTACAAGTTGCAATGCTCAGGTAATGTAAGGATCCCTGCTTTCGGACTTGTGTTGACAGTGTTGGCATCTGTTGCCAACTGAGCTGCATCCCTCGCCCGGTGGGGCTTGATCGATTTGTCCGATGGACTGGGGATGTCCATTGGTTGGAAAAGTCACTAAGACGATGATATGGCTGTGGCCCAAAAAAGTGGTTTCAAAATGGCACCTTGGTAAATGGCAAGACCAAAATCCGCGCTTTGCCCCAGCTCTTTAATTCTGAGAACCCATATTTCAACCACATGGGCAATACCCGTGACCATTTGTAGGCCGAATACCTCGAATGATCCGCCAGCAGATCCTCCGGAGTTCGAGACTTTGTGTTCCTCGTGTACTTGTTGCAGCTACCAATACTTTGTGCAGATGTTATATATGTAGACATGCTAGGTATATATATATATATATGTATATATATGTATGTACATATATATGTATGTATATACAATATGCATACATGTATTAATATGTATTTTGTAAGTATACATATTTATTTATATATATATACACACAATATACATACATGTATTAATATGTATTTTGTAAATATATATATATATATATTTCTGTATCCCAAACAACCTCCGGAGACCCAGGGAAAATGGATGGTTTTTTTCAATAGAACGATGGTTTGTTTTGGGAGAACGCCTCAAAAAGTTGGAGCTGGTTTCATCACTTATCAAAGTTTACTTGTCAATCTTCCAGTCCAAGCCTTCAACACATTGAGGTGTTCAACCATGTTTCTCCACATACATTGGTGTTGGCAAACCAGTGCCCGCCCTTTTACTCTTTTTTGGGGGAGGGTTCCCCAATAGACTACAGAGAAAGAAAACATCGGTAGCAACTTATTCTAACCTCTCAAATCTGGACAGATGCCGAACTCCTGGGTCCCACGTCCGATGCTCACGGTCCGATGCATTCATCTCGCAGGTGGTCGAAGCCTTGGGAGGGTCTCTCAATGCTTGAGCTCCACCAATTGGGCCGGTGCCGGCCGTGCCTCTTCCACACCCGGAAGGCCTGTCGGGCTGTTGGGGGGATGGCGGGGGTGAGTTGGGTTGGGCTGTTGGGGATGGCGGGGGGGTGCGGGTGCGGGGCGGGGGTGGGGGTGAAGTGACATGGCCATGGGGTTGCATGACCGTATGGAGCCATTTTTTTGGGTGGATGAACATCCATTTGCCACCTTGATGTTCACCAGGGTACAGGGTTTTGACCAGCCACATGCATCCAAGGCAAGAAGATTCATGCGGGGGATCTGATGGGAAATCTGAGGGTGGCATGGAGCTTTGAGCTTCATGTCCCATCTGCCAAGAAGCAGCAATTTGTTACGGGGCTCAGGACAGGAGCTGGTAACACATCTTGTGATGGCCTTGGTTCTGCCTGATGGTCATGTTTCTATCACTCGCAATGTTCAGGTCAGTCACACGTCGATGGTCAGGTCCTTTGAGCATGGCCTTGGTGTTGCGTTGTTCACTGGAAACCAATGGAAACAAAAGCAACACCAATGGCCCTTGAACAACACATGGACCAACACCAATGGAACATTGTGTTGTGTTGTTCTTGCTGGCCCTGTTGGAAACAATGGACCCCCTCATGTTGGAGACAAAGCCATTCACCCAAAGCTCGTGCAGGAGGACTCCCATTCTTTGACTCGCCTGGATCCGGGCGGCAGCAAACTCCAATCATGATTTCGAAGGTCTGCGAAGGCTAGATGGGGCAAAACCAAAAAAAACCGTCTCTGAGCATTCCCGGTGAATGACTCAGACTCTCGGGAAGCCAGCCGCAAGCCATAGCCAATCACTGGATGTGTGAGAAGCCCCTCTCAAACACTCCGCCACGTACTATTTCCACAGAAGGCTTCACAGGCAGAGGTGTCAACGAAGAAGGATGCTTCTGGAAGCTGAGCTCCAAAGTTATGGAGATCTTGGGCTTGGATCAAGACCATGGGCTTTTGGATTACAGGTAGCAGACACTCCCGGGGTTTTGGGGTTGGGGGGGGGGAATCTTTAGGAGATGGTTGCTCCCCCGGAATGGGCCGGCTTCGGCACCAAGAAGCGGTCTGCCCCGGCGATGTAGGAGACCCATTTTGGAACCATAGGATTCGAAGGTTCGATTTTCGACTGGCATCCATTCGGCTCCCCCGAGGAAAAAAACCTCTTTTCGATCGCAGGAGGACGGCTGCCGGAAAGGCGACGCATGCCAGCATTGCCATCATTGCTCACAGGAGCAATGCCATCGGCGCCGGAATCGCGCCACGGCCTGTTTCTTCCTTTTGTCAGTCTTTGCGCTTAGCTGAGCCACCATTCAAACCCGGGTGCGTGAAGGTTAGTAAGGGACAATCCCAACCAGAAATAGCTGCGGAATTCCGCCTTCTTAATTATTGAAGCATGGTTCTGGGTCGACCATTTTCATAGCGGGTTTGATTATGACTCAGCTGGGGCGCGCTTTCTGGCTTTCCTGGCTCCCCTTCTCACAGTTTGCTCTTTGAAAATCCCCGTTTCAGGCTACAACGTCAGCCTTTTGGCCGCACCCGAATTTTCGGGGTGACGGGGAAATCCTGGCAGCCCTGCAAGAGATCGGAGGTTGGAGGCTGTAGCCATTTCTGGGCGAATAGGAAGGTTGCAAATGACTTGCTTTTGGTTTTCCAACCAAAAGGGAGGTTCCTTATTTGGAGAATGATTCCAGTCATGCCCAACCCTTCAGCAGTGCGTGCCCCTCAACAAAGGCGTCTGAGAACTCAAGGCGTCTGAGAACTCAAGTTAAGTATGGGCATGACTCTTTCCCATACACCAAACAAACAAACGGGAGCAACGCTCGACATGAGTTGTTCTTTTCTGTTTTCGCGGAGTTGCTGCACATGTTTGCGCCCAGGAGCCACCGATGGGCTTCGTTGACTCGCTTGGAGCGATAGGGAATGAGAAATGGAATCTAGAACCCTCAGTAGTGCCCTTCTACCCTTCTTTGGGGGGAGGGTTCCCCTACTAAAATAAACTAGGGGAAAAAATCGGGTACCCTAATTCTAACTTCTCTACTGGAGGACCTAGGAATGAACCCAGGGATTCCCTGAAAGAAGCCACCAGTTGGATGGATGTTTTCTTGGGGTCTTTCCATAACTCTCATTCCCTGCATCTCTTGCACCCATCGCAAGTTTAAAGGCGGAAAGCCTCGATCTTGAAGACGAGCACTTGGCCCATTCGCCAGCCCAGCTGCCCCGAAAATGCTCGACGGTCGATCCCAATTAAGCCATTTGGTCATGTATTTAAAGGCCCTGGTGATATATATATATATATGTGAAAATAAGTCTCCGTGAGTGGTTTTTGTTGGGTTTTCCGTTAAACACAAATAGCAAGTACCCTCGAACATATATACATATACAATGTTATTATTATATATATATATATATGTATATATATATATCGGAACAGGGAATCACGGGAGTGGGCTAGCAGGAAGGTCCCAAGGTCTTTGGATACCAACAAAACCCTATTCGGGTCGAACTTATCACGCCGTTCCCGGACTTCCAGTTTTGGTTTACTCCCGGGTTTTGCTCATTTAGACTGGCTTTTCTTGGAAATTCATGGTTTCCTACATGTGTGCATGCACACATATATATATATATACATATAGACATAGATATATATATATATATATTTATTATGTATGTGTATATATATATATACTCCAGTCTTGTGTGATGTTCAGAATGGGTATACAACCGTGTAAAAGCCTGGTAAATATCCTGTTTACTTGCTTTAGTGGTAGCCACTTCCACTGGAGGGGATTTACATTGACTTCGCACAATTGAGGACCTCTCGTTTGCTGCCTCACCGAACCAACCTGCCTCAGGCTTGACGCAAGAGCGGCGCAAGAGGGCGCGGGCTGGGCAGTGACGCGACAAGGCGACGACGAGATGCGGGTCAAAAATATGTTCTTTTGTTCAGGCGCAAAAGCTGAGAAGATTGGCTTTCTCTCCACAAAGCAGTTTGTCTTACTAGAATTGCGGCGTCTCAATATGCGCTTATCTCAAAATTCCAGTTGGACCTTCACAAAAGCTGGTTAAGCCAAGCTCCCCTTTCTCAGACACGCATTAACTGTGAATTGGATCCACCAAATTGGATTGGTTTGCCTTGGTGACTCAAGGTTCCTTTTCTCAAGGGTGTTTGTTCCTCCTGGCTTTCTCCCCAAATCTGGGGGCATCGGTCAGGTTTTCAAAGGGAAACCAGGAAACCGTTGCTATGTGCTGCATCAGCCTAGCAATACTGCAAATTGCGGAAGCAGATGCTTGATCCCTGGTGCTTCAAGTTATTTACTCGGACATGGCTGTTTGGTAACATGTTGGGGCTTGGACATGAGGGAACAGAGGGTGGTCAATCTCATACCCATATGGCTGTGACTCAAAAAACCGGCACCAAAATGGATTGCCCTGGTAAGTGGAAACATGGACCAAAACCTGCATGTTCTGTATTGCTTTTTGATTCATCACATACCTCGTGAACTGGTGTCAATAAGAGTTGCGGCAATTGGACATCTTAGACATTGCAGGTTTTGTATTGGTTGATTGTGGCTTAGCAGTCTTTGCGTCCTGGTGCAGCTAGCATCGGTTCACAGTAGTCCAATTATGGGACCTGTAGAATATGGTATCCCTTTGTGTCCTTGGTGTCTCATCTGGCAGAGCGCTTTGGTTTCGTCTGGGTTGGAATGTTGCGGGCTGAGAAGCACAGGGGTTGTCTGCCGAAGAGCACTTCCCCGAGCTGTCTTCTGCGGCCCTTTCCATGGGGACGACAGTCAGCTGGAATGCCTCAGAGTTTTTGTACCCGGCAGCTCAGAAAAAAAAAAAAAAGCCGCACAAGCCGCACCGTGAAACTCGCACAGCTTCGCCAGGTGCGAGCGGCGGAAGATGATCGTCTCGCCGCGCAATCTTTTTTCGGAGGCTCGCGGCGGCTGGAAAGTTGAAGTCTGTCGCGAGCCGGATTGGGGTGCTTCGTTCACTTCCGCCAAGCCATGGCTTCGTTCGGCCGGAGAACCGAAGTGTGTTTTGGGGTTCTTGAGTTTTTCAAGACAGGTCGACAGGTCAGTTTGTTGCCAGCCCCTGGGAGATGTTTGAACTACTGTTCTCATCTCGGCCGGATGCATCTCAATTGGAGCTAGGCCTGGTGTTTGGCTTTAGTGGACCGGCGTGGGCATTGTGGAGAAACTTTCGGAGGCTCAGAATCTTGGGCGATCTTGGACGGTCTTGTCAACCAGGTCCCAGAGTCCTTTCACCGAATCATTTTTTGCAGGTTGGTCATCAGAGTAAGCCGCGAGCCGTGATCACACACACGACGGCGGCAAATCAATTGGGTGTTTCAGGGCGGGAGTCTTCACTACTCTGTGTGACTTCCGTTTTTTTTTCTCAGTTGAATAGCATTTCTCTTGATATGGACGCAGGCCTCTGGGATCCTGGCAATCCAACCCCTGCCTTCATCCGCTGAAGCGCAGATCCTTGCCGCGAATTCAGTCAGCTAGTCAGACTTCTGGGTTGAGACAGTGAGTGGATTCAGCAAGTTTGCTTTTGGCGTCTGCCGCAACTTGAGGCAAGCTATGCGTGTTGCTTCGCCTGACTTGGCAGGACGGTGAGAAATAAGACCGGTTCCAGTCCAAGCATATTATGTTCACGTTTGATGTGAAGTGCTGTTGTAAGGCTACAAGTTGTAGAAACGTCGCCATTCTGGTCGAGGTTTGGCAGTTAGCAATACTGTGTCCATACAGTTTCATCTACCCCAAGTGGTGTGGTGTGTATCAAAATAAGGGGACCTCAAATTGTGGCTGTCCTTTTGGGTTCGCTTTGAAGCGACCTAAAAAACGCGAAAACGGAGGTCCAACAAAGCGCACACTCTCAAGCATATTTTGTCACCCACAGCACCTGTAGCGGTGTGACACTAGCATAAGACTGCTGCCTGCTGGAGCGGTGAAGGTGCCCGGATTGTGCACGTCAAGCGACGTACCGGACCATCGTTTCACCAGGGAAGGCATTCCCCAAGAACGGTGAGAAGGAACCCAAACGAATCATGCGGTTCCTTTTGTGTTTGGGAGGGCATAAGCATATCTTCCATTTGGAGCCAACAAATTCCCAAAACGCAGTGACAGTTTGCTCAGGAAATGAGAAGGCAAACGTGTCACTTTCAGTGGCACTGAGACAAGTGACACACAGTCAGCCATCGGCCATCCTGGCATATCATTGTGCTGACTTCAGCCTCAGCACGCGCCCAGCTAAACGATTCGCCAGCGCGATGTTTTGCAGATCTCGGCGCTGGCCAACACCAAGCTTCTCTTGGCCGCACGCACGCCGTGTATCTGCATGCGATGCTTTTGTCGTTGCTCCCGCTGGCCCTTGGTGTTGGCAGCGCCGTAGATCCACTTTCGGAGGCTCAGAGTCTTCGAGCGGCTTCAGCCAGGTCCCAGAGTCTTTTCACGTCAAGACTGTGGCACACACGAGGGCGGCAAGCCAATCGGGTGTTTGAGGGCAGGAACCTTCACTACTCTGTGTTTCAGGCTCATAGAGTGAATTTGTTTCTTGTCCACCAGAATAGGGTGTTTCTCTTGAGATGAACGCAAGCCTCTGGGATCCTGGTGAGCAGCCAACGCCTGCTTTCATTCGCTGAAGCGAAGATCCTTGCCGCGAATCCAGTCAGCTAGTCAGACATCTGGGTTGAGACAGTGAGTGGATTCAGCAAGTTTGCTTTTGGCGTCTGCCGCAACTTGAGGCAAGCTATGCATGTTGCTTCGCCTGACTTGGCAGGACGGTGAGAAATAAGACCGGTTCCAGTCCAAGCATATTATGTTCACGTTTGATGTGAAGTGCTGTTGTAAGGCTACAAGTTGTAGAAACTGTCGCCATTCTGGTCGAGGTTTGGCAGGTTCTCTTAGCAATACTGTGTCCATACAGTTTCATCTACCCCAAGTGGTGTGGTGTGTATCAAAATAAGGGGACCTCAAATTGTGGCTGTCCTTTTGAGTTCCCTTTGAAGCGACCTAAAAACGCGAAAACGGAGGTCCAACAAAGCGCACACTCTCAAGCAGATTTTGTCACCCACAGCACCTGTAGCGGTGTGACACTAGCATAAGACTGCTGCCTGCTGGAGCGGTGAAGGTGCCCGGGTATTGCACGTCAAGCGATGTACCGGGCCATCGTTTCACCAGGGAAGGCATTCCCAAGACACGGTGACAAGGAACCCAAATGAATCATGCGGTTCCTTTTGTGTTTGGGAGGGCATAAGCATATCTTCCATTTGGAGCCAACAAATTCTCAAGAAACATTGACAGTTTGTTCGAGAAATGAGAAGGCACCCCTGTTGCTTGAAGTGGCACTGCGACGAGTGACACATACTGCACCATAACAAAACAAGTGGGACCAACCACTTCTTGCTGAGCAGATTGTTTGGAATACTACTTTGGTCTTGCAATCACTTCTTGCTGAGCAGATTTCTTGGAACACTGCATTTGTCTTTCAACCACTTCTGGCGGAGCGATTTTGCCGCCATTTTTGGAGCTTCGCCTTTCCAAGGTCGGACCCAAAGCCCCGGATCGAGGGTCTGACGCTGCGCGCCCAAAAGTAGGCAAGAAGTCACAGAACAGTGCGGGCTGAAGGGCGGGTGGCTGGCGCTGTCTTGTACCCAACCCAAAGCTAAATTTCACTGGAAACTCTGTTCAGTTGAGCAGAAGGTTTTGCAGCCGAAGCTTGAAGCAACTCTACAAGGCTTGAAGGCTTTCAAGGCTGTTGAGCACGCAGGCGTATTTTCTAGCCAAATTACTCAGCGTCACACGGAATACCCAACAACCTCCAAGGCTCAACCCAAGCATGCTCAAGTTCCAAGATGTTTAACCTTCTGCTGCAATCTGGCCTCAAAAACTCAACCTGAGGTCTACTTCTGCCAGCAGCACTTCTTTGTCTTGGAACGAGGCCTTCCTCGATGTTTGCCAGGGCTGAAGTCTGGCCTTGAAAGCCACCAAAGACTAAAGCCGCTGAATGTCAGCCTGTGCCAGCAGCTGCTGCTGACAAAAACCATTGCTAAGCACTTTCCTGAAAGTTCTCAAGATGAATTCAAGCAGGTTAAGGTATGCCTCTGAATCAAAGTTAGTGCTTGTCGAGCGAGTAATTGTGCTCAAACAACTCACGCGGTTTTGTTTGAATTTGCCGGAGCATCTCAAGCAAATCTTCTTTAGGCGCACGTTCTTGTGCTCAAGCTCAAGGTCACTGCTTCTCCTGGTGAAGGTGCTTGTTCCGAAGGTTGACCGCATCACCCTTGACCTTCTGAATGGTATTGCCAAGGCCGCCGGAAGTTGCCTCAAGCATCCACGGCAGCTGATCTTCTGAGTCCAACTTGACTGAGGCCAAGGCTGAAGTAAACAGTACCTCTCAGGCTTGGTCTCAATGGGCGCATGCAGAGCTGAAGCTGGAGCTTTGATGCCTTAGCGGGTTGCACTTCCTAAGCAGCCCAAATGAAGCCAAAAAGAAGCGCATCAAATACAACTATGCTGAACAGGTAGAAGGAGCCTGAGGAGAAGGCTGGGCTGGGACTGAAGCAGTCCTTGGAGCTGAATACTTACCTCAGCCCTGGCTTGCGGGGCTAACAACTGATACCAATCAGCAGTTCAACTACTTGAACCAATTCATCAACTGCCCACAAAGACAATCATTGGATGAACACTGAATGATTGATGAGCCTGCATGTGGCCTGGTTGCACTTGTAGCACCTGCTGGCGCGACCGTGAAGTTGGCTGCAGTTTGGTCTGGCTGAACCTGCTGAAGCCTCATCTCAATGCCATTGTCATAAGGACCTGAAGACATTGCTCAATGGAGGAAAGTAAAGGTGCTACCTGGCTGGCTTCTTGGGCCATTGCTTCTGACCATGCATCTCTCTAGCTCAAACCCTTCAGTGAGGTTGAGCTGCTGGAGCCTGGCTTATGTTCTCCACACATGCTCAATCCCACGCTGCGCTCAAGTAGGAAAGGCTGTACTCAAACAGCGAAAGTGCGCTCAAGGAGAAGGCCTGAAGGAGCAAATTTGTTGCCTCCTCGCGTAGGCGCATGCCAAGGGGCGCCTTAAACTTGCATCAACCCCACTCAAAATTCCATGGATGTCACTCGCCACCTTCAGCAGGTCGTTTCAGACGTTAGCCGCGCCTTGGCCTGCAAGCGGCCTTTCAGGTAATGAAAATTACTGATGTGTCCTTTTAGTACTGTTTGCTTGTGGATGTCGTTGTTGTGTTGTCCAGCTTGGTGTTGCTGACGTATTTATGTGAATCCGTTCAAGGGCAGCCACGTTCGAGGAATGCTGGCGAGCTGGCAGCTTCAGTTTTAAAAGCTTTGGGTTTTTTGAGAGCGTGGAAAATCCTTTGAGCTGAGGATTGCGTAGTGTGCAGGATAGCACCAAGGTTGCAGTTGTTAAGAAGGCCATTGAGGACAGGAAGGCAGAGAAGCAAGCAGCTGAGCAGCCACATGAGGAGCCAGCTGATGGGGAGGTTGAAATTCAATACAGCTGATTGTTCAGGCTCGTGCCAAACATGTTGGCAAACTCCACCTTGTGCGCCACGAAAAGTTCACCAAGTGGCAAGCAGGTGTTTTTCAGCTAGTTTGAGCAGGTTGTTGAAAATCAAGAGGGGACAGACCAATCTTTTTCCTCCTCCACCGTGCGCTGCTGAATGTCTTTCTGCAGGCTCTCAATGTGCTGCTGAAGCCAACCTCGTCTTGCCCACCCTCCTTTTCTTGGCTGAAAAGCCTTGCTCAACACCATCATTAGGAACTTGCTCGTGAGAGAATGGCTTTTGAGCACAGGGCCATCAACACACTTTCTGCCTTGAGCCTGCAACTTTGCAAGCAGAAAGGAAAGCTGATGGTTTTTGAGCAGCCTTACAGGGAGAAGCAGGGCTGGGCTGGGAAAGAGCAGCAGGCTTCAGAAACTTTTTTTGGGCAGGGAAGCAGTTGCAGTTGATTTTGGTAGGAATCTGCAGCCTTCAAGGGCCATTGTTTCAAGTGCAAGAAGAACTTGGTGTGGTCCAAACCTGGTTTTGGGGTGATTGTTTGGGCGGACAAAAATGTAGACCCGGCTCTTCAGACAGTGTGGGGTCTATTCTGGTCCACATTACTAATCAAGTGCCAACATGACATTCATTCAGATGCCTTCCCGGCATATCATTGCGCAGCTGACTCAAGCGTCAGCGCGATGGTTTGCAGTTATTCTCGGCGAGTTTGCGGCTCTTGGCCAAAACCAACTTGCTTTGGCTTGCATGTGCACGCATCACGTGTGTCCCAAATGTTGACGGCGATGCTTGTCGTTTGCTTTTGCCACTTGCCTTGTTTGGTTTTGGCCGTGGACCGCCGTTGGCGTTGTGGATAAATAGTTGAGGCTCAGGATTTTGGGCGAGCTTGGACGGTTTCGTCAGCCAGGTCCCAGAGTCTTTTCACCCAGTCAAGACTGTCGCTTGATCACACACGAGGGCGGCAAACCAATTGAGTGTTTGAGGGCAGGAACCTTCACTACTCTGTGTTTCAGGCTCATAGAGTGAATCTTGTTTCTTGTCCACCAGAATAGGGTGTTTCTATTGATATGTACGCAAGCCTCTGGGATCCTGGTGAGCAGCCAACGCCTGCTGTCATTCGCTGAAGCGAAGATCCTTGCCGCGAATCCAGTCAGCAACTAGTCAGACATCTGGGTTGAGACAGTGAGTGGATTCAGTGAATTTGCTTTCGGCGTTTGCCGCAACTTGACGCATGACATGCTCTTCTCGGCATACGTGTTGCTTCGCCTGACTTGGCAGAAATAACACCGGTTCAATCAGTTCCTAGAATTCACGCTTGATGTGAAGCGCTAAGGCGACAACTTGTAGAAACTGGTGTATTTACGGTTGGTCGAGGTTTGGCAGGTTTTTTTAGCAATGCTGCGTCCTTACATGGTTTCAGATCAACTGGCGCGGTGAGTGTCAACATACGGGGACCTCAAAATTGTGGCAGTCCTTTTGAGTTCCATTTGAACCGACCTTAAAATGGAGGTCCTCAAAGAACTCACCCAGTCCTCCAATACCTCAAGCGGCGCAACCCTGGCGTTAGGCTGCTGCCTGGAGCAGCGAAGGCGTGCGGCGACGTACAGACCATTGTTTCACCACGGATGCCACCATTTCTTGTTTGTTCTGAGTCTGAACCTTCCGGATCCGGATGTGTGTCAATTTTCTTTGAGGGTGCCTGTTCTTAAAAATAAATAAATATATATATATATATATATACATGTATATGTATATATATATATATATATGTGCATCACGGTTTGAATTCGGACTCCTGCGAACAAACAAGGCTTGTCGAAATGGAAGCCGTGACAGGCAAATTCCGAGAGCTCCTGGTGTGCTCCCGGTCTTTGATGTTTAAAGGGTTTTTTTTAAGGACCTGGCGGATGGATCCGTGTCCACACAGGTTGCGGGTTAAAGAAAAAGAAGAATCTGATTTGTGAAACCAGAAGTTCTAGTATGCGCTGGGACAGGGGAAGAGACAGCATGCTGTCAGCTGCTAGATGGGCAGAGTTTCCTTTCGATGGTCACACCTCTACTTTGTGGCCAGCTCGGGGAGACTTCGTCCCTTGTGGTTGATCGCCGGTCTGCAGTCGGCAACAGGGCAGACTAGCACAGCGGCCAGTGGCAAGAAATCCTCATCTGGCAAATTGACACTCAGAGAGGGGCGAAAGACGATTCGTGATGTGAGTATCGGAAAAGGCAAGCCGGGGTTGGCTGTGTCGCAAGATTTACTGGGCGTTGCCTCTTGACCTGTCGGTTCAATGGGCCTGAAAAAAGCTTCCGGAAGTCCTCTTTCCAGGGTTGGCCGGCGCCACCGGGATGTGTCTTAAACGAAGACAATCACCAGCGCATTTCCTTGACCTCGCCACGGAATGCGTCAAGTTTCGGAGGATTGTCCCCTGAACACCTGGGGGTTGCCCTCCAAGGGTGCCTCAGACCCCCTGGTCAAAGGGAAAAAGAAAACAGTTCCAATATATTTGTTTTTTGGGGGGACCCCTCTTTTTGGTTGGTTTCAAAGGCAAACTCTGGAAAAAGCCATTTGTTTGGTTGGGGGGGGGGGGTTCTAAGAAAAGACAGACCTGGCACGCCAGCAAAAAGGCCGCAAAGCCCATACCATCGTCGCCCTTGGCTTCAGAGTTGTGAGAGAAGGCATCCATGGCAGTAGACTGGTGGCTCAGCACTGAGCCTAGCACTTGCCAACTCATTTGAAGCAGTTGGCAATTTTTGCAGATATTGACGGAGCCTGGGCTTTATTGACGGGTCCCTGTTCAGGACTGCTTGCGGGGTGCCATCCCAGGATATCGGAACACACTGGACATGACATCCTTTCGGGTCAGAGGGCGAGTCACCGAACTTAGCCGTGCCATGGATGAAGAGCCTCGGATTCGCATCGGGGGGCCATGGTGGCCAAGCTTCAAGGGGAACGGGGTTTAAACCTTTCAACCCATCTGAAGGATACGTGAAAGCCACCCCTCACCAACCAACGTCAACTTGAAGTTGCTATTGTAAAGATTGTTTCTTTATGCTGTTCGTTGAAGACTTCAACTTACATTTGGAACTTTTTCCAGGCTGTCGTGCAGGGTTGGTTTAGGATGTTGAGGGCTGGTTCAGGGTGGACCCCCCCCCGTGGTCCTGTGGTTGGTTTGTGGTTTAGGGTTGGGATGGGTTTAGTGTTGGTTTAGGGCTAGGGGTTGGTTTGGGGTGGTTTACTCCTTCTTCCCAAGTTGGGATGGATTGAGGATTGGGGTTGGTTGAGGGTTGGATTGCTCGGGGTTGCGGGAGTGCCGGGGTGTGAGTTGCGTAGTTTAGGGATGGTTAGGGGCCGGGGGACCTGGGGCAGAGGGGACGCCGTGGGGGACTATACCCTAGAGGGGGAGGGGGGTGGGAACATGGGACACGAAAACACCATTGTAAAATATATATATATATGTAGATGATATGGGTGGTCCTTAAAACATGCCCTTCAGACACCAACCAAAAGTTGGGTCCAAAGGGTACCTCCCTTTCCGAGAGGAACATCCCTTTCCAATCGCGTGCAATCAGCACCCGAAATGACCCCATGTCAAGGGACGACCAAAATGAGCTGGACTTGTGTTTGCTTTCACCCGTCTGTGGGTGGGTGGGTGGGTGGGTGGGTGGGTGGGTGGGTGGGTGGGTGGGTGGGTGGGTGGGTGGGTGGGTGGGTGGGTGGGTGGGTGGGTGGGTGGGTGGGTGGGTGGGTGGGTGGGTGGGTGGGTGGGTGGGTGGGTGGGTGGGTGGGTGGGTGGGTGTTGGTGGAGGTGTGGGCCTTCCTAAAAAGCCTTGGGCCCTTGGTGCTGGACGTGATCCCTTCTAAGGCCTCGGCGTCCACGGTCGACCAGTCCATCGCCGCCAAGGAGCCGCTGGTTGCTGGGGATCGAAGCCGCTGGTTGCCGGGAGAGTGGGGTGGCCATGGTGAAACCACCCCTCGGGGTTCGGCTTGGTTCCTACGTAGCGTCTAGGTCCCCTAGCTGCGTGCCCTTTTACCATCCTTTTTTGGGGGAGGGTTCCCCTACTAAAATAGAGTATAGAAACAAAAACATCGGAGACCCTTATACCTACGCATGTTTGACAGGAAAGGATTTTTCTACTGGAGCTATGCTCATCCGAAGAAGGAGCTTGGGCCATGACAGAATCTCTGGTTTGGAGAGTCCCTTGTGTTGACATCTCTGCATGGCTTGCCAGGAAGGTCTTGTAGGGGGTCCCAGATCTTTCAGCTTGGGAGTTCTGGCAGCTTCACCAGATACACTGTTGAGGAAAATGGTAATTCAAGCACGCTTTTGCATGATACCAAGAAACACCCTTGAAAGAGATATAGTCATAGGGACGGCCCCATTGCGATATCACAAGAAACATATTTTCCACAACCATGCCCAAACAATTGAGGCCGTGTCACCATGGACCTTTGCGAGTTGGTCTCACGTTGGTCGTAATTGCGCCAACCACTTGCAAGCAAAGTCTTCCGTCGGCTCCTTTTTTGTTTTTCTCGGAAGGAGAGGGGTACGGAGCTCTATAAGTCTGAGCCTCAGACTCTGAGTTGGGCTCGGAGACGGACGCCTGGTGAAAGAAATCAACCGGACAGAGAACGGGGCGTTGGCCATTTCTGATCATGCGGATGTTTGAGTGAGTTTATGAAGACGTGTGCGAAAATTCCAATGACCCAGGGGTTGCACGCCATTT
Source organism: Effrenium voratum (assembly GCA_963377175.1). NCBI lineage: Eukaryota > Dinophyceae > Suessiales > Symbiodiniaceae > Effrenium > Effrenium voratum. The sequence continues at coordinate 657,171 of CAUJNA010003290.1, read as the reverse complement.
GGCATGGAGGGAAACTGGAAGCTTGCGCACTTTCGCATGTCCGCACGGCTTGCCATGGGCACCTGGCGACTCTAAAGTGGCAAAGTGGCTTGACGTTGCGAATTCATCAGCTTGTTCTGCCTCCTTCAAGGGGGGTCCCTTGGGTACTTGAACCCTGCCGAATGTACCTTTGCTCTTGATTCCCAAGATATTTGGCCATGCAAGGCCCCGGGTTGCGAAAGGTCCCGAGGATCTAGGAATGCCCCCACAACTGGCAAGGCTTCATGGGAGATTCCTGTTTGGCGAAAGTCAGCCGCATTGCAAGGGGTCCGGCACAAAATCTGCGTGGTTGCTCTTGTTGGATGGAATCCAGGCTTCTTGAGTCCAATCCATGTTCCACTGGGGCATCCCTTCAGGAGTTCTGGATTCGTTGTCGCCTTTGCCGGGCTTCGCCAACGCATCCTGCGGAAAGCATGTGTTGCATCAGATGATGCTCTTGTCTTGCAGTGAAATCAGTCCAGAAACAATTACCAGCCAAATGATTGCGAGTGAATCCGTGGCCATATTCCGACCGACTCTGATGTTCAGCCCCAACTAAGATCTCAATACGTCATTCTAGTGAGTATCACTCACTTTGAGAGGGGCCAAGTTTGTGCAGCTCTTGTGTTGTCATGTTCATGAGCATCTGCCTTTATTATCAGAAGACTACTGTAAAGGCCGGGCGAACCTACTGAATTAGCTGCAGCACAAGGCAGGCACGCTCCCAAAGCGAGATAGGGCCATGACATATAGGTGATTGAGATCACAAACGCGTTGGAAAACAAGGTCAATGAGTCCAAATGAGTACAGAGTTGGAGACCGAAGTGGGAACACCCGACCATCAACCATGCAACAAATAGCTGCCGTAGCTCATATGTTCGAGCCATTGCTTTTGCTTCTACTAGCATAGTAGGAACTAGGAACAGTAGTCTACGTTTGCGCATTTGCAAGCCAAAACCCTTCCTGCGAGGTTGGCAAATACCCTTAGACACTAGGGTCGTTTACCCCAAATCGCTTCTGAGAAGAGGCTTCGAATTCCGACTGGTCGGAAGGCACTAGAAGGTGTCATGTGTTATCTTATCTGCATTGATTCAATTTGCCAACTAGGGGAACCCCTGAAGAAAAACCTAGAGACAGAAGCTCTTGTTGCGGAAAAGCCTCAACACACCCCGCATGTTATGTGTACTCTTGAATTTTCAACTTACTTCCCCCCCCCAAAAAAAAAAGAAGAAAGAACAGCTCGCGGCTAGCTTTTCCGTGCGGAAAGCTCTTCACAAAATGCTCGAGGCAGCAGAAGTATGCAGAGGCCAGAGCTGCGTGGCAGGAGGTGCGCGCGCTTTTTGACCCTGGGCCGCTTCCGGCGGGCAACTAACCACCGATCGGTCCCCCAGCGATCGGGTGCCCTTTGGCCGTTTCTTTTCTGGTTGGGGGTGGTCCCCTACTAAAGTTAGACAGCAGAAAAAAGTGGGTTACCTTCTTCTAACCTCTCTGGAGGACCTAGTAACTGAACCCCCCTAGGGGGGCCACCCAAGTGAGGGATGCTTTTTTTTTCTCCAGAAAACACCCCGAGAATTCAATCAGGAGGTTATCAACCCGAACTTGTTTTGTTGTCAGACAGAAGCTGATGGCTGGTGTAAAACCCACTGTGTGTATTGGGGGTACCCTTTTGGGGGTTCTAAAGAGGCTCTGAAAAGGACTGCTCTTGATTGTGCTTTTTTCACTTTCAGACAAGCTCAGCCCACCTAAACAATGGAAGTGGGTGGAGGGAGGGTTGGAAATTCGCCCCTTGCATCTTCATATAGGAAATTCCATTTGGAACCCGTATGTGTGGGTGTGGGAGTCAGAGAGAGAGATTACAGACCGCTGCTGGAAAATATGTCTTCAAGTAAAATTATGTTTAATCAGAGGCTAGTTCAAAGATTTTATGGAGGTCCTCTATACAGGTCAAGCAGAGTCAAAACAGGAAGCCACCGTACATCTACTTTTTGGAGGGTTCCCTAAATTTCGGATGCATCCATGTTGGTGAACCGTGCAACAATCGAAGCCATCCGACGTTACTCATCCAGCCGACCTGTTTGAAAGGTAAGGGGCGCATTGTCGCTGGATGCAGTCGTCTCACTTGTAAGCCCTCCTTTTTGTCACACAGCAAATCGACTCTTTGAGAGCCACAAAGTCTGCGGTTGTCCTATTGTCACAACACCCCCCATTTCTTGTTGCGACTGGCACCGAAAGGAATGTGCTTGTGGACCCATTTTATCGAAGCTTTGTGGGCAGCTGGCCCTGGCTCTCACGCCATACGCGCAAGTGACGGACCTGGCGGTGAACGGCAGCCTCCGGCAACAACGCGGCTGCCATCCAGTCCCTGCACGACAGAGTCACCGCAGAGCTGGCCTCAAAGCTGGACAGCAGCGCGCTGGCGCCGGCAATTGCGCCCCTGGCCACGGCGGCGGCCCTGGCCACCACGGACGGACAGGTGGCCGCGCTCGCTAACCAGTCCGCAGGTCAGCGAGTTTCCTCTCATGATTTCTGCTTCCTTACCAAACCTGGAGCGAGGTCAACCTTTGACACCTTGACTGCTATTGGGCAACGGATCTTTAGACTTTAACTTGTTGGTTGAAATGAAGTTGGGTTTTCCACACCCACAAAAAGATATACAGTTTGTGCAGAGGGGTCAACAGCAACAAAGTTTTTCCCATGTTGTTCAGTCCGAATCCTTGCCTTTGGAATTCGATTGGTTTGCAGCAACATAGCCAGCAGTCCTCCCTTCCGAGGCCTCGAATTGCCCACCGGCGCCGTTTTCGGCTCATCGGCTTATCACCCAAAGAATGGGCGGTCAACACTGGGCCAAAAGCGCTCAGCTCACTGAGTTGCAGGCCATACTTTGTGTCACATCAATTTTGTGCTCAGCGGAAGGGCACTTCCAAGAAACTTCAAGCTTTAAGCCTTTTAGTGCACGTACATAAATCGAAGGATGCGATTCGCCGGCACGTCTGCTGCAAGAAGGCGAATCATTCTGAAAGCGCACACCCACACAGAATGCAGACTGCAGACTGCAGAATTCCATTCAGATAGCTGAATGGTGTCGCATGTAGGCTGGGGCACTTGCGACACTTGCTGTGACTGATCGAATCCATTTGTCCCCTCCAGGGCTTCCATTTCCGTCCCTCGGACCTTTTAAAGGTCGTGCGGTTCCTTTCAGTGGGCGGTTATTTTGGTCGTGTGTGTTCGTTGGTTTTGCGGGGGCGGGGGGGGAGGAGGAAATTGGAAATTGGGGGCTCCGTGTTGCCCATGCGCAGGCCTCCTTGGGCGAAAGCACGTGAAACCATTGACCCCATGAACCAAGGTGTACGCCTTGGCAAGTGGTGCCTATTTCCATCGCCGATTGACTGAAATTCACAGGCGAGATATGCCACAGGCTGTAGCCAGTCAATGCACTGTGCCTCGGTTCAACAGGGATCCTGTTTTTGCCGACGTCCGAACACCAAGCACCTGGGACAAGGAGTGCGCTGAGAATGTTTTGGCAGTTTGGCTGCTTTGAACTTTTTTCACGACCAAGAGTTCAGTGCTTTCCGCAGGGCCAGCCAAACATTCGCCATCGCTTTGGGGGTCAAGTTTTGGTCTGGTGGCCTGAATCATGGACCCATTGGCCTGTCTTCAGGCGCAACATGTTTTCAAACATGGTCCCTGCATGGCCCCTGTGGATGAACAAAAACCTACATCTGGGTACTTAGTATTGGCACATAGATATTTATTGCCAAGCCCCCGTGTCTCTTATGCCGCAGCGCTTTGCTGAGAAGTTCAGACCTCCATTTGCATCAAGGAGCCAAGCCATTCTTGCAGGCTACAGAAGGCACACATCTTGTTATACTCCTGCGGGCCTTTTGCGCTCAGTCCTCAAGCATATTTCCGGCTTATGAACCCTGTTGCCCAGTGGTGTGTTTTTTTGGGAACGGTTTCCCTTTAAACTCAGCCAAGCAAAAAAGGACGCCCTTTCTTCCCATGGCCACTTTGCGATACTGGCAGTCAATTGGCTTTTGGCGAAGCCTTCTGTCAACTGTCGCCCTCAAACACATCCTCATGGAGACGCCTGAGGCAAACAGATGCGAACCAGAGGTGTTTCGGAACAAAAGAAGCAAGATAAACTGGTATTTTTACTCCATCTTAGCTGGTCGGCTTTCGCGCCATGGGTGGTTCGTCCAGCGTGCAGACGAATCCGGAGAGGCCCGGGTGCTGTTGGGTGCAGCTGAAAAACCCATGCCATGCTTTAGGGGTTTCTCGCGGCATTGGTGTTGGTTAATGAAGCAATCCAGGTAGAAATCGGCCGATCAAATGATTGTCTTTGCGTGTGTGTGTGTTGGGCCCAAAGCATCTAGTTGCGGCTTGACAGTTCTCGCCTTGGCATTTCGGCCTCTCAACCAGCGGTTGCTATGGGCAGCCTGCCAAACACATCATCTGATGGCCTGAATGTCCATTGCACTGATCGCGCATGGACTGGTAGTGGGGAATGTTCTGCAGACATATTGGGTGCGGCTTGTTTTGGTGGGAACCCTTTGTTGGTTGTTTTGATCGGGAAACCAACAGCAGGAAAAGCACAATTTTGGGGGGTTCCCCTCAAAAAACGGACATATCCATAGTCGAAACTCTGACCATTTCAGGGCACCAACGGAATCACTGGTTGCCCTAAAAGAACGGACACCTCCATACTGGTTTGGAATTTGTAGGCTCTTAGGCTGGCAGTTCTTAGCGGTTTGGAACCCTCTTCTCGGGCTTTACACAGATAGGGAAGGAGAAATGGAAACAACGCTTATAAACCATTCATTCGTGTCTTCCTCTCGGGGAATTCCCTTCATTCCCACATTCCCCGCTGTCGCACCAGCAAGTTTTGCCACCTTTTGAAGCCTCTAAGAGGAAGCGCCTTTTGCAAGCAGGCGCGCCACGGCCGCAAGGCGGCGACTTTGGTTATGATTTTGGCTGGAAATTGAAGGGACATTTCCCCTTGCGGTTTTACCTGCCAAAGCTTGCTTGGGCTCGACTGCCAAAGACCCGTCGCTATTGTGGCTTCATGCTCCCATGCCAATCAGCAACCTTGGGCCCTTAGGCCTTGCAACTTGTTCTCACGCGCGGTTTCGGCACTGCCTGCACACTGTAAACCACGCTGTACTCATTTCAAGCAGGATGCAAGGCTGATGACGCGTCACAAAGCCTGACATCGAACGCGACACCGAACGCCATTGGAGCGCATTCGATCTGTGCAGAATGATCAAATGGCTCGCCGCCTCTTTGGCTTTCGTTCAAATGGGCCGTCGGAAAAGCGCTTGCTTTGCTTGGGAAACTAATGAGACAGGCCCAGATGTATCCCACCAAAAGGCAAGCCTTGAGTTTTAACGGTTTTGAACGGTTGGGTTTAGGTTCCGACAAAGAAAGGCTTGGAAGTGGTGGCGGCAGGTCTGGATACTCCGTGGAACGATCTTTGGAGAAAGCTGCTGATGTCATAGCGCGAGCAGGCACGTTCGTTCGTTCGATTACCCCCAATGCTTGACTGCTATTGGGCTGGATCTTTAGACTTTTTGTTTGATTGAAATGCAGGGGGGTTCCACTAAACCCACAAAAGTTGACGACTTTTTACGGAGGGGTCAACAGCAACAAATTGTGGACCTGAAAGCAGTGTTTGAAGTCCCAAGAGGGAAAACAAAAACCTTTGGGCAGTCTACATCAGTGTAATCAAAAGACTTGTTTTTGTTCTTTTGTCGGCGGTTTGGTGAGATCCTTTCTTTGGAATTTGCCGGAAGAGTTCTGCAAGGATCCAAGGGTTGCTGAGGGAGCCACCGGGGCTTATTTGGAGAGGGGCAGGGGTTCCCTTCAAAGTTACTATTCTAGTGCTACCTTCCTCGTCCTTTCCAGGGATCCGAATCTTTCTAGAGAACCTCCATTGAAACCCAGGGAAACGGATATCCGGTTTTCGAAAAGAACGATGGTTGGAAAGAATGGAATTGGAGTACCCTTAGAACAACAAAAATCACCAAGTCCCCCCCCCTTTTTTTGCGGCCACTGGAGGTCTGGGTAAACCTGCAAAAGCAACAGTTGTCGCAGCTCCGGTTTTCGCGACTCTTTTTTCAGACTCGAATACGACTAGAACACAAACTAAAGTTAATTGGGAAATTGGACAATATATAAATTACAGCAATTGGATGGTTTGATTGTCCCTCAAAATGAATATTTTGTTAAATGTACAACTTATCAAAACACTGAAACAACACGTAATACTGGTATGTCTCTGGATTGGGTGATTTTCCTGTGAAGACTTGGGGGGGGCTTTTGCCGGATTTCTGGTTGCTTAAAGGGGATATTTGACCTGACAAACATTCCAATACGCATGAAGGAAAGCTAGAGGGAAGAGAGGGTCCAATGGGTTCCGACACATCTACTTGGTTTCAGGAAGCCCTCTAGGTCCGGTAGTGCCCTTGTCTCCCCTTTTTTGGTTGGGAGGGTTCCCCTAAAATAGACAAACCAGAAAAAAAAGCTTGGTACCCTTCTTCTACCCTCTCAAATCTGGAGCACCTAGCCCTAAGAAGGTGGAAGTTCTCCGACATGAGTGTCTGCTGCATGTTCAATTTTTGGGGCCTGTGGCACGGGCTCGCTCAACCCGTAGGCTCCATGAGCGCCTTCACGGGCGCCGGCATCTCCGTGGAGTCCGGCATCCCCGACTTCCGATCTCCAGGCGCGCGGAGCCGTGATCAGGTCTGGGAAAATTTGGCTGCCCAATGGCCGTGGTGCTCAAGACCGTTGTGGGATGCCATTTTGGGGTGGGTGAATTCACCACCCATTTTAGTCTATAGGGGGGAGTGGGATGAAAATGAAAGAGCTAGGGTTACGCAGGTTTTGGTCTTTGGTTCCATTTGCCAAGGGGCCATTTTGGTACGTGTTTCTGAGCCAATGTCTAGACTGTTGCTGTGTCACAAAGCCTCGCTTTGCTTGTTCCCTTCTGTGATCCGATTCTGCATCCCGTTGGCATTGCTAGATTAGTTATGCCCTTTCAAACTGTCTTGTCTTTCAGGGGGCGTTCATTCCCTCAACACTCGTGCAGGATTTGTCTTAGAGCACACACTCACACACTAGCAAAACAAGTTAGAACAGCCTAGAGATATCCATAATTTTGGGGAGAACCACACATCTAAGGGGTTGGGTTTTGCAGATGCTGAACCGGGAATGTGCCAAAAGCAAATTCCGGATCCAGTGATTTCAATCATGCAGACTTTGCTTGTTGCTTGCCTCCAGAGTGCTTTGGGATTTAGTTTTCTTAATCACTCCCAGCCATCCGGTTCCTTAGCTTTCTTTCTGTTGGCCTTTCAGTGTTTAGTGGTAGTTTCCGAATTTGACCCACTAGAAGTTGAACACCTTTAGCAGGGGATCCGAAAACGGGCCCAGTTTTGTTTGTGCATGCTGTGCAACGAATGGCAGTTTTTGTTGGCTTTGGACGTGCCAGGCGGCCTGTGGTCCAAGTACAATCCAGGCGTCTACTGCGAGTACAGCAATTTCTGCCCGGGACCCGAAGTGGTTGAGACTTTCTGGTGAAACCCGACGCCGAGTTACTCGGGGAATTTGTGAAGACCGGGCGAATCCATGTGCATAGCTGTTGTTTGGTCAGTTTGGGCAAAGGTTGGTACTGGGTTCAGGGATCGCATCAGTTGTCAGTGCCATCTTTTTGTTCTCCGAAACTTGGTGGCTCCCAGCCATCTTCTTGGCCTTTTAGCCTTTCAGCGTTTAGTGGTAGTTTCCGAATTTGACCCACTAAAAGTTAGTCATTTTTAGAAAAGGAGACCTAGACTTCAAGTGCATCACTCTCCCCTTAAGACCTCAGGCCCTCAAGCTAATGACACCACCCAGCCAGTACTCGCAACATAGGGGTCCACAAGGTTTGACCTGATCTCTGTTTGACAACCGCCCACCCACCCTCCACGAAATGCGGTCCATTTGAAAGAACAAAGCAACACAATTGTGTTAGTCGAACAAAGCTATTGCCAATACTTCTTCCACTACTAAAGTTGCAATTATGTTGATAGTCTTACGGAGCCCGTGCTCCTCCAAAACTCGGGAAAAAGCGGCTAGCCTAAAACCGCAAATATGTCCACAACATGTTCTTTACTCAAAATAGACTACACAAACAAGTTGGTACGCTTATTCTATCCTCACTACTGGAGGACCTAGTAAACGATCGAGCCTTCAAGGCCAGCTCCCTGGCACTCTGCTGCCCCTGGGAGAAGAAAAGCTCATGGTTCTAGGGGTAACTTCCATTTCCATTCTTTCCAGAGCTCCTTCTTTCTAGAAAGCCACCAAGAACTCTGGGGAAATGGCTGGTTTTTGAAAAGAACGATGGCTGAAAGGAATGGGGAATCAACCCCTGTGGTTTGACAACAGGGGGCAGGAGAAGGCTGGAGAGGAGAGCAGTGGACTAATCAGGGGGCAGGGGCCATCCGAAAGCATCCAAAACGTTGTTTTTTGTTTTCTTCTGGACCATGGGGTTGCCGCTCTGCGTCTCAAGCTCAGTTCAGTGTTGGAACCGGTGATTCATTCGTCGTGTCCTTTCCAGTGGGTCATCACTTGGTCGACGTGCCCGCTCGATCAGACAAGCACTGTGGCCGGTATCCACTTAAGCTTCCCTGTGCGGGTGTAGGAAAGCCATGCTGCCGAGTACTAAAGCAAGACCCACCCAGAAACTGGCTTTCCAGCTACCACCCTGCAAGCCAGACGGCAATCCCACGTGAAGCATCAGGCAACTCATGGAATTCCCCGCAATCCAGCAGGGCTCCTTAAAAGATACATTTTGCCCATTTGAAACATGGCTTTTGTCCACCAAGACAAAGGGAAACCACCATTTACAAGGCAATGTTCAGGTGTATAATGTAAGGATCCCTGTCCAGGCAACACTCCCAAAAAAGCCACCTCGCTGTTTTTCCACAAATCAAATCACGTCACAAACCCCACCCCAGTGCCGCGATTTCCGTTCCCCTGGATTCCACAGGTCGATGGATGTTCGCATTCATTGTTGGGGAACGGTCCCCCCGAAATCTGATGGGGGATCATTGGCTTAGGGACTTATTGCTTCCGAAAGGAAGCAATCCTGTTTGAAGCTGCTCAGGGCTTGGCATATTTCTTCGGGACGTTTTTGGATCGGCTTCAGGGTCGCCAGGGAAGCCCCAAAGCTTTTGGGAGCTTTCAAGGGGAATGGTTCAGGAACCCAACCAGGGGAGTGTTCAAGGGAATGGTTCAGGAACCATTCCCTTGTTTGGGTTTTCAATGAAAACCTCTGAGGCAGAAGCCCACATCTCTTCTGGCAAATGGGCCGCGAGCTGGCGCTGGAAGTGCACCTGGCGAACCAGGGAGGTATGCACCTCAGGGAGCCTTGGCTCTTTGGGCCACCATTCACCAGGCGGCGGGGATTGATTTGTGTTTGAATAGGGGAAATCCAAAAGAAGCCAACAAAGGGGGTTGTTGAGAAGAACAGTGTTTTTTTTTTGTCTTTTTGAGCATTTTGGAACAAGGTGCGAACCCCACCAGCGCAAAGCAGAAGTCTGGTGAGCAGCTTTCATTGGAGATGAGTCACCCAACGGAGCTGATCCGTACCGATGCATGTACACAGAGCAAAGAAGCACATGTGCTTCAGGACAATGCTTACCCCCTACTCCAAATACCCTCTTTTTTCAGGGTATCATGTCGACCCTCTGCTAAAAAAAGAGGCAAATTTACCATGGAAAACCGATCGGGTTTCCCAAAAATACCCACTGAAAAAAAGGGGTATTTTGAGTAGGGGGTAGGGTCCTTGGGTCCAGTGGGCCCCAGTCAACGAGACAAAGCAGCAATGGCGGCCTGACAGCATTCACCTTCCGATCTTTTGGGTTGCTTTGGCTTCTCCAACTCCAACTTTTTCCAGGGGTTTCTAGTCGCGTGCGTTTTGGGATGGGAAGCCCATTTGTGAAGGTCAGAAAACTCCTGGCTGTTCTTCTTGTTTTGGAGATGGTGCTTGGCAACATCAGGGTTGATTCGTCGAACCTATTTGTTTTTCAGTGATTCAGATATGGGAGTGAAACTTAGGGGACTCCTTGGCTGTATGTGGGCCTCTCTCAAAATTCAGGGCCCCGCCCCTAAACATGGTTGTCGTCCTTGTGGTTTCCTTCGAAAACAACCACTTGACTGCTATTGAGTTGGATCTTCTTTAACTTTTTGGTTGAAATGAAGGGGTTTTCCACCAAGCCCACAAAAAGTTAAACTTTTTGCAGAGGGGTCAACAGCAACAAAGACCAGCAACCAAGCATCTTCCCGTATCATGACTCCCTGAGTTCGTGAACTTGATAACGTCATATTTTTAGTGGCGAACAACAAGTTTGAGCTGCTCTTGGCCAATCCACTCACGGAGTGGGTGTCAACCAGCCTCCCCCTGATTCGTGGCTTGGATTTGGCTTGGATTCGGAGTTGACCCTCTCTTTCTGGGAAGCCACCTCGAACCAATCCAAAGGACCCCTATCCAGTCCTGTAGAGGGTAAATGAGCCACAATCACAACCCGGGTAGATGAAGGTTAGTAAGGGACATTCCCAACCATAAGTAGCTGCGGCCACCTTTCTAATTCTTTACATGGTTCTGGGTAGACCATTTTACTACTGGGTTTTGACTATGACTCAAATGGGGTTTCCCACCCTCAACACCAAAGCACCGGGCAAAGCACCAAAAGCGAAGCTGAAGGGGCCATGATCCCGCAACGATGTTAGAAGGATCTGATGACATACTGTGGATGGACGAAATCCATTTCGCACCACTCTGAAACCATGGAAACCACTGTTTGCTGGCATGTACAGGGGAATCATTCTTGCAGGGTTTCCTAGGTGGTGCAGGATTTCGTCCATCAACAGTATGGGTGTGTCTTGATTTGATGGTAACCCTTTGTTGGTTGGCTTTAAAGGGACGCCAAAAGGAAAAAGACCATTTTGGGGGGGTGTAACGAGAAAGACACGCCCAACAATCCTTCATTGGTCCACTTGTCCAGAAGAAAAGTCCACTGAAGGGTAAAAGTTACCGATGATCATTCGGGGCCCAGGAATTTAGATCACCCCAAATTCATATTTTGACCCCCCCGCCCCCCCGACTTTTTCCAAGGAACAGCACAAGACTCAAACGGATATGGCTCGGGTTCCCCAGCACTATGCATGGAACACCGAAAAGCGGCTTCCAAAACACAGCTCAGTGGCTGGGGGCTGTCCACGGACAAGCAAATCCCTGCGACGAGAGAAACGACCCAAACGACCGCCACCAAACTATATGTGCTCACTGGGGTAAAGGGCAGCCAAATATTCTTGATTCCAAGGATCAAAACCTTGTTGTCAAGAAAGTGGTTGCCTTCAAGACGGGTGGCCATCAAAAAAACCAAAAAAAAGTAGGCGGATCCGGGGATCAAGCTCAACTGGCCAATTTGAGCCATCCACATTTCCACCCGGAGCAAAGCCACTGCACAGCCATGGTCAAAAACCCGTCTCTCCGGTCCATAATTTCACGGTTGCTTGAATTCACAAGGGGTTCATGACGATCCCTGCTAAGCTGGTGGCGCACATCACAAACCCCCCTTCAAGTCTTTGGTGCGAAGTCATGGTGGCCTTTTTTTTTAAATCGGCGGATCAGGGGAACAAATGCGTTCTCAAATTACGTCTTCAACTTGGATACTCTCCCAGGCTCAGTGCTCCAAGCTGTCCCTAGCCTCTCTGCCAGGTTGGATCAGGGATCAGTGGGGTTCATATCCCGAGGATGGGCTCAAGGAGGCAGAGCCCAACGGCGCGCACAGAGCCCTCGTAGAGCTGCAGGAGATGGGGAAGCTGAACACGGCACCTTTGGCCAAGTGGGTTGGTTGGTGGGTTGGTTGGTTGGTTGGTTGGTTGGTTGGTTGGCTGGTTGGTTGGTTGGTTGGTTGGTTGGTTGGTTGGTTGATCGGTTGGCGGGTTATTGGTTCATCGGTTGGCGGGTTGGAAGGCTTGTGAAATGAATCGTTTTGGGATTCCCAAGGAAACCACAAGCATAGCTCGGGGTAATTCCCTCATTCCCTGCACATTCAAAGCAAAACTACCGCAAAACCCCTCCCCCCCCTCCCCTGATACACCCCCCCTGCTGAGGACCAGCAAGGAATAGCGGTTCAGTTTCCCCTTTGGTTTCCCTTGAAAATTAACCACCCCCCGCCATAAAACGAGTTCCCTGCAATCAAAAGCCTGGCCGATCAGCTCTGGCGCCTCAGAGGTTTGGTCCTGAATCTGATATGCAGATCGTTATGGGTATACAAGCGTATGGGGAGTTGTGAAGAATCAGTTGGGGTATTTGTTTGAAAGGTGCCCCTTGGCGTTGTTTTTTTGGTAAAATCTGCAAATTGTATTGCACTTCTATGCTGTACTGCAACTGTAGATGAGAATAAAGGCTCAGCCCAAATGTTGATTGGGTTCTGTGTCCTTTGGTGACCAATCTGTCGGACCAAGGTGTGCAAATGGTCTTGTGGCTTCTCCAAATCGAATTAACCGAAAACAAATTCCCAATCAAGAGTTCCTGTTGGTTTCCTTTTCAGGAAAACTTGGACGTTTTGCTGGGTTCCCTACAACTGTCTCGAGTGATTTGTTAAAGGGCGAAGTGGTTGAATGTCTCCAAAAGAAACTAGGAACCCTAATGGGTGGTCCTCAACATTGGTTTCGCAGAAACACTAGGACAAGCACATCCTCATATGTGCCATGTTTTCGCCGCTTCTGACATTTTGATCTTTCTCATGTTGTTTTTAGATTGTCAGCAAAGCACGCTTGAACCCCGCCCCAGATTCCATTTGAATAAAACAACTTATTTCGAGGACCCCCCAGATTCCATTTTCATGAAACAACCTATTTCCAGGAGGTGTCCAGTTCTGACAGGTACGCACGCAGCTGATCAACACGTCCCTTCAAGGAGTTTGTAGCTGATTACTTCGCCGCATGCTTTCGAAAGCTTCGCTATGAACTTCTTAAACAATCCTCCATTTGCTGTTTCTGCGGATGATGTTGTGTTGTCTTTTTGCAGACATGCCTGTGTACTTGCATACGTGATATCTCCGAAAGCGCTGGCGAGCATAGTGCATCACTGAGTTTGACGAACGAGGACCCTAGTACTTGTGCTAGGGGTGATAAGCAGTTTGACTTTCCCACAGATGCTGAACATGGTTTCCCAAAGCGAAGTGTTTGTGCCCAATGTCTACCTCCAGCCACAGATCAGAAGGTGCCTCAACGAAGTTTGTTTTCCCGGGGCTGAAGACTTGATGAGAAAGCCAGCGAAGGGCCCACACACAGCTCGAAATTGCGCTGAGGTTATCACTCAGACTCTGGGATGCACTGAGTTGATTCTTTGGCCATTCATGTGGCCTTTTAAAGTTGTTAGAAAAACGAAGTCACGCGGATGTGCCGCAACCGGTTTCCTTTCCAAAGCCTTTCAGAAGAACCTAGGGAATTGCTAGAACCACAGCAGGAACTAGAAGAGGCGTCACCTTCTAGGGCGTGTCGACTCCCGCAAAACGTTTGACCCAGTTTTTTGTCAGGGTCCTTGTTTGTTCGGGGTGGACTACTCAGCCGTGGCTTTGCTGGATTGACCAGGTATGGCAAAAAACATGGCCTGAAAGTCGTCATCAGCAAAGGTAATTATAACGCTAGAGCCATGTTCATTAACCACATATGTATATCTATATTGTTGCTGGTAGCTGTTTGACGTTCGATGCCAAAGTTCATATGGGGCCGTTTGACATCTCAAGATTGATCAGGTTGCATGTAGGGGATCCCATGGATGCACGCCACCTCTTTTGCGTCTTGAGTGGTGTTGTCATTGGCTGGTACCTGCGGGGGCTTTTTCCTCAGAAGGAAGAAGCCATTTGCCATTGCAGCTGCACGTGCCACCACCAGATTGAGCAGCTCCCTCCTGTATCGGCTGGGTGGACTCCTCATTCTGGTGTTATCCTTTGTACCTTGGTGGTGAGTGCGATCTTGCTAGCCAACCTGGCCCTGGTCTTCAAGGTTTCTTGGAGCTCAAAGGCGGACGAGCAGGAATTGGCTTTGGTGGTTAGCCACCAAAAAGGACAGGGAAAGGCCAGAGGGGTCTTTAATTCCCCCAAAGGATTGCAGATTAAGGGATGATTGCCGCTCCCGATCTTCAACCCGGAGATGTGGTGTATCTTGATTATGGTGAAGTGCACGTCATACACACCAGATTGATTACGGGGGTGGTTGATAGGACCACGCATGAGTTTTTCACATTCACCCCAGATTTGGACCACTACATTGAAGTTCTTCACCAAAGTAACGCTGATTTGGTCGGGTGCCAGTATGCCCCGCCTGGGGGTTGGTATCCACCCGGCCGTGTTGCTGCGGCAGCGGTTTATGCTTTTGCTCCTATGACTGCGGCAGAGTTGGCCCGTCGTCTTCAGGATGGACGTCGTGCTGCGGATCAAGAAAGACTTCATCGAGGTCTTCCTGCCGTTGCAGTCCCTGGAGTGGTCCCGGCTGCCGCCGTTGGCGCACAGCCTGATCAGGCTGTGTGGGTTCTGTGTACGATGGTCGAGGTGCACAATATCGGCGAGCGGATTCAGATTGCCGACAGTGCTGGGTCATGCAGACAGCCATGGTTCGGAGAGTCGACCCAGAAGTGTTGGGCGCCTTTTGCGATCGATGCTCAGATGCAGATGGCCAGGATTTCCGAGGCCATTGACGGTGATGACAGAGTCGCGGCTCATAACATTCGAACGATGTCTGTCAAATACTCAGTCAATGGCGAAAGACAAAGGTCCATTAGGGAGAGAGTCGGCGAAATGGTGCAAGTTGAAATGGATGACTTTCTATATCATCCCCGGGCCACTCTCGAGTCTTTGAAAGGTGTTCAATCAATTTCTGAGTCCAACTATGCCCAGCATTTGGCATGGGTCCAACAGAGCAAAATTCCAGACGGGTCCTGAACTGTCTTTGAGGATGAGACGCTGGCCAAGATATTGGACATTGCAATCTGCTATGATGCTCTCAATGTTTCCAACTTAGCATCAGTCGAACTCCTGGCTAGGAGACGGCAGCTCATTGGGGAGGCTCATGCGTACAATCCTGCTGCTCCGTCGTATCAGGGAGCCGACTTCTGGCTTGGCGACAAGTTCAAGCACGGCGGGGCAATTGTTGCCCCGGCTCTGACACAACACGTGTCGAAGAAGTTGCAGGCAGAGTCTCAGGTCCTGAAGGAACGCCACAAGCTAGAGGGAGCTAAGTGCGCGCACAACCATATCCTTGTCCCATGGCTGGCCAATTTGCATCCATTGCGGCCAATACTCTGCGTGGCAGTGGGTAAGGGAGGCTTTGGTGCTTGCGTCGGGAGGCATTTTCACTTTTTGCCGGCGTGGGCGCAACATGTGCCTGGTTCCCTTGGCAGAGCACTTTCTACAAACATGTTGCACCATGATGGTGCATCTGGCCGAAAAGAATGGCGGCTGAGTGAGTCATTGTTGCTACTTGTAGCTGTTTGACCTTTGATGCCAAAATTCATATGGGGCCGTTTGACATCTCAAGATTGATCAGGTCCACCACCTCCCCACCACCTCTCACAGGGAGGCTTTGGCATTTTCACTTTTTGCCGGCGCGGGCGCGACATGTGCCTGGTTCCCTTGGCAGAGCGCTTTCTACAAACATGTTGCACCATGATGGTGCACCTGGCCGAAAAGAATGGCGGCTGAGTGAGTCATGTTTTTTTACACACATATATATATATATATATTTCTCCATATATCTATATATATATATGTGCAGGCCATTCAAACAGGCCTTCTTGAGTTGAAAGTTCGAGCGTAGCTCGGGCGCAAGGCCCTGGCGAGGCCGAGCACGTCCAGTTGGCTAGCGATGCAGTTTGATACGTGAGAACTTGGCCGTGGTTCGTTTGTCAGGGAAACCAACCAGCGGGGATACAGGGCACCCAGGGATCCGGGAGGATCCGGGAGGATTCTCCCTAAATGCACCTTGACTATGGAAAATGGCGCCAGGAGTTCATTCATTCATCCATCCATCCATCCATCCATTCATTCATTCATTCATTGATTCATTCATTCATTCATTCATTCATTCATTCATTCATTCATTCATTCATTCATTCATTCATTCATTCATTCATTCATTCTGCTTAAAAACAGTTTTGATTGTATATGGCTGTGGGTTTATGGCTTCATTTTCTCAGTAAAAACATGTCTGGTGTCCTATATGGTGGTAATTCTCTATCCACGGGGAACGACTTGGCGGCGATTTTTTTGGATGTCGCCCTGTCGCGCGGGCAGGTGCTAGGCAGCTGTCATGAAGTGAAAGATGTCCAAGCCCTTCGAAGGGTTTTCCTTTTCGGGCTCTAGGCTTGAGGCTGTGACAATCTATCCCAAGTTGGGGTTGGGTTGCTGGCAGACAGATAATAGGAGATGTCCGTGGTCTTCCTTTTAGTTTCTCTGAACTGAGTACCAAGCGCCGAAAACAAGACTTGGGTGTCGTTCCTTTTCTTTTTCGGGAGGGCCTTTTCGGGGTTGTTTTGTTGGGGGAGTTACGGGTTGTTCAGCGACCAATTGCGAGGGTTCCAAGCCTATTTTGAGCGGGTTCCCCTAGGAACATTGACTCCCTGCATCAACGAGCTGGCAGCCATCATGTCATCGAGATCCACGGCACCATGGCTACGGCCAGATGCATGGAGACGGGCAAACAGGTGCTGAGTTCCGTCGGCTTCGAATGCATTTGGCTGTGGGTCAAAACCCGAATCGTACCCCCAATGAACATCCCAATCCCCACTAAAAATACTAAAATGGGTGGTGCACCGACCCCGAAATGGTCCTATTGATGTTGACCCACGGCCATTTGGAGTTGTGGCAAAGTCAACCCACCAAACAATCAACCCACCAAGCAGCCTATCAAACAAGCAAGCAAACAACAGATATACTCGACTTCGATCGGCAGGTCCATCCGACTGCGTGTGGGGCCCCAAGCATGCTGCGATGCGACGGTAAAGAAATTCAGTCGAACCAAGGCAGCATTTACCCCTCATCAATAGCAGCCATAGCTGATACCAAAAGCACGCTTGTGCTCTGATCCTTCCAGGCAAGCTTCGGGAGGACGCACCATCTGTAGCCCCAAGATTCAACTACAGGGGCTGATAGCAGCTCAAACTCAGCTGAACGTGAGGGCCAAAGGTTTCAAAAACCGAAAAGGGGGAAACAAAAAAAAGAACATCGAAGCGCTCAATCGGTCTTGTGGCCCGGAGTAGCTTCAGCAGCTGCACGCTTTTTCCTGCGCGAAACGCGCGCTTTCTGGCGGCTGAGTTTTCGGGACTGTTGCAGCTGTGACCTGGGGCTGTTGCGGCTGTCCTGGCCCGGCCACTGGCGGGAGCCTCAGGCTTCGCGCTGTCGCAGCTAGTCCTGGCCCGGTGCTGCGCGTCGCAAGCTGTCACCTGGCTGTCGTATCTCTTCATCAGGATTCCTTGTGACATCTGTCTGTCGCAGGCTGCATCGCAGCTGGGTGTCACAGGCTCTGTCACAGCTGCCTGTCACAGGCTCTGTCGTAGCTGCTTCTCACAGGCTCTGTCAGCGGGTGGGCTGGTTGTGGCGGCGGATGTCACTAAAGAACATCTGCAACCATGAGCGGGTGATTTCAGATTTGGCTCCTCTAAAGCGCGCCTTTTATGTTGCGGGCCACTTACGCAGGCCTCAAAACAAGGCCCAGGCCTGAGGTGTGCCCAGGGAGTGGCAAGCATTGGCCGGCACCAAGCAGGAAGCACGCGGCAAATTGACGATTTTGGCGAGGTTCTACTCGTCTTACATTATGTGTTTTTCATTCAACATATGTTCAGCAGTCTTGGAGGGATGCCTGATGGATGTAGAGGCAACAAGCATATTGGCAGGTTGCCCGGATCAGAACGGGCCACACTTTGCATCGCATTTTTTGAGACAAGCACTTGGCTATGCGTGCAAAACCAGACGACAAAGGGTGTTTGTTTGCTGCAAGCCAGGCTCACAAAACTCGAAAAAGGCGATCAGCCTTTCAGTGGGTTCCGGTCAAGTTCGCAACGCGGATTGCAACAAACCGCACGATCTGGTATAGCCATTCATTCTTGACTTCATGAGTTCTGTTTTGGACTGAGCATGTTTTGGGCCAACTTTCTACACATTGTCATCAGTTCTTGGCCAGTTTTCTTGACAGGTGCCGCAATCCGAGATTCTGCGCACCTTGGCGGAAAAATATTGTTGCTTCTGTCTGACTGCAGGCTCAGCCACTCATTGAATTTTTGGTTTTTCTCCTTGCAAGAATCCACTTTGTCAGACTCCCTTTGCACAAACCAATTGGTTCCACATGTCCACACGATTCATGTGCCCAGCAAATGACTAGATTCTCGTTCATTGAGGAGGCTTCAGCCTATGCGGCAAGGATCCAGCCGCAGAATCGTTCTGGTGTTGGATTGTGGAAAAGTCCATCAGCACTTTCGTGGTCGGGCAAACCGCCTAAACTCGAAGAAGAGGCGCGTTCCACACACACACACAAAAACACACACACACACACACACACACACACACACACACACACACACACACACACACACACACACACACACACACACACACACACACACACACACAACACACACACACACACACACACACACACACACACACACACACACACACACACACACACACACACACACACACACACACACACACACACACACACACACACACACACACACACACACACACACACACACACACACACACACACACACCACACACACCACACACACACACAACACACACACACACAACACACACACACACACACACACACACACACACACACACACACACACACACACACACACACACACACACACACACACACACACACACACACACACACACACACACACACACACACACACACACACACACACACACACACACACACTTACACACACACACACTTCCACACACACACACACACACTTACACACACACACTTACACACACACACTTACACACACACACTTACACACACACACTTACACACACACACTTATACACACACACTTACACACACACACTTACACACACACACACTTACACACACACACTTACACACACACACCACCACACACCACCACACACCACCACACACCACCACACACCACCACACACCACCACACACCACCACACACCACCACACACCACCACACACCACCACACACCACCACACACCACCACACACCACCACACACCACCACACACCACCACACACCACCACACACCACCACACACCACCACACACCACCACACACCACCACACACCACCACACACCACCACACACCACCACACACCACCACACACCACCACACACCACCACACACCACCACACACCACCACACACCACCACACACCACCACACACCACCACACACCACCACACAACACCACACAACACCACACAACACCACACAACACCACACAACACCACACAACACCACACAACACCACACAACACCACACAACACCACACAACACCACACAACACCACACAACAACACCACACAACACCACACAACACCACACAACACCACACAACACCACACAACACCACACAACACACACAACACCACACAACACCACACAACACCACACAACACCACACAACACCACACAACACCACACAACAACACACAACACCACACAACACCACACAACACACACAACACCACACAACACCACACAACACCAACAACACACACAACACCAACAACACACACACACACAAGCACCACACACAACACACAACACAACACACAGCAACTACAACACAACACAGCACCAAAGCACCACACCACCCCACCACCTGCGCCCGCGCGCGCGCGCGCCGCGCCGCGCCGCGCCGCGCCGCGCGCCGCGCCGCGCGCCCGCGCGCCGCGCCGCGCCGCGCGCGCCGCCGCCCCCGCCCCGCCCGGCCGCGCCTGCGCCGCGCCGCGCCCGCGCCGCGCCGCGCCGCGCCGCGCCGCGCCCCGCCCCGCCCCCGCCCCGCCGCCCCCCCGCCCCGTCCCCCGCCCCGCCCCGCCCCGCCCCGCCCGCCCCCGCCCCGCCCCCCGCCCCCGCCCCGCCCCGCCCCCGCCCCGGCCCCGCCCCGCCCCGCCCCGCCCGGCCCCGCCCCCGCCCCGCCCCGCCCCGCCCCGCCCCGCCCCGCCACGCCACGCCACGCACGCACGCACGCACGCACGCACGCACATTACACAATTTGCATGATCATCAGCGGCACCTCATTGGTCATGACCAAACACTCGTGTGCAAAGATCTGACGCAAGTCCTACCTTTCCATGGTCAAAAGACCCCTTTACTTGGGGTCAACAGGCACATAGCAATTGAGGGAACCATGACCCAATCGGCCAAACGGAGTTTTGACCACACGCAGCTCGTGAGACAGTTTAGGTCAGTGGGTTGCAGCCCGCGAGGGGAAGCCCGATAGCACTTTGCGCCCGGACATCGCAACAGCTGCTTGGCTTGAGTGGATATGGCTTACAAGAATCATGAGGCCTAGGGATTTGGCACATGGGCTCAATAATGGAGGTTCGGGAGAGGTTCTTAAAGCAAGTTTCGGAAGTTTGCTTTTGAAAGGCGCCTGTGGATTTTTTTGAGGGTGTTACTGCTTTGCGGGCTGGAGCTTCTTTGGTCAGGGCAAGCTGCCCAATGTATCTACCATGGCTTCCGTTTGAGCCGAGGGGCTATCAACCAATATCAACCATATCCTTCACCGTGTTGAAATTGCTTCGGAGGCTGATACTGTGGACGGACGAAATCCGGCACCACTTTGAAACCAGGAAAAACCATTGTTTGTTGGTATTTGTATGGGAATCATCATTCCAGGGTTTCTTAGGTGGTGCAGGATTTCGTCCATCCACAGTATGTACAATTGGCCCATGCTGTCATTTCTAGCAGTCCCTTCTTGGCAAGTGAGGTTATGCTCAATGTTTTGACTCGCGCTTTCTCTGCCTGGCGGAAAAATCAGCTGGTTTCCATCGACCCGCTGAGTCTGATCGCTGACAAATCGATTGTCTATTGCTTGTAGGGGCTGGTTTTGAAATTGCCCACCTTCCAGCGACCATGATACTGTGGATGGTTGCGAAATCCTGCATCACCGAAGAGGCCCTGGAATGATTCGATTCCTACTATGTAAATACCAACGAACACTGGTTTCAACCATGGTCTCAAAGTGGTGCGAACGGATTTGGTCTATCCACGGTAGGTGATAACATAGTTTGCGGAACTACATCCGTTGTGAAAGGAAGATCACTCAGCTCCAGCGCCTGGAGTTACTTGAAGCTTGCATATCTTGCATCCTCTCAGTCCTGAGACCTGAGGATATGTGGGTGCCGAAGCATCCGGAAACTGGCGGGGTGCTCAAACCTGACGTCACGCAGCTCGGCGGATTTTGGGGAGGCGGAGTTTGAGGTGTTCGGCGTTTCACCTATTCACTCCATTCTTCCCATGTCCCTTGTTGTCCAGTGACCCCGTGATTTCATTGCCCTGTATAGTAGGTAACCAAGGGAACCATCCTTTGAAAGCCAAAAGGACAGGGGCGTGGTAAGTGGGATCCACTGGGTGCGGCTAGGCTGGTTCTCATCTTGTCTTCCTCACCGCAAAAAAGACCAGCAGTGCAGGAAACATCCAGAAATTTGGATTGAGTGAGGGAAGCAACCACAAACTTGAAACAAGCTCCCAGGCCAGTGACTCAACATAGCCTTGGCTCAGGCACCTGCAACATATTCATCGGGGAACGTTGGAGGGGTCTACTGCCGAATGAGTTGGTCGTAAGCTTCAAAGCCTTCTGGATGGTGGTTTTTCGTTTTGGATCCTTTCGGGGGTTTTCCCTTGACTAGGTCCGCCAGTGGTGCCCTTTCTCTCTCCCCTTTTTTGGTTGGGAGGGTTCCCCTACTAAAATAACCTACAGAAAAATCGGGTACCAACTTTTTCTAACCGCTCAAATCTGGAGGACCTAGTTCATGTTCAAAGAGGAGCCTGTTTTCTCAGCATGTCCGCAAGTCACCGGAGCCCCAAAAACCGCCGTGGTGCCTCCGTTGAGAAAACTGCTGGTTTTGTTGCTCACTTCCCGAGGTCCTGAACTTTTTCTTTTTTTTCTGGGAAGACCCTGTTCTTCCATTTGCTGTTTTTTTTTCTCCCCCCTTTTAGAACATGTTTATTTCCCCCTGCTGGTTTTCAAGGGAATCGATTTCACTACTGGACAGTGACCAATTTTAATGTTTTTCCAGGGGGCGAAAAAGCAAATGGCAGTAGTGGAAATCCCAAGGTTTGCTTACTTTTTTAGCCCATCCACTCAGGAAGTCCGGTTGCCTGCGACCGTTTGAAGGGTTCTCCGGTACATCGACTCACGCACACCATTCCAACAGACGCAGAAGTTGCGCTTGGGAGCCGCGTGGTTAGGATTCCAAGCCTTTCCAACAAGCTGAATAAGCTGAATAAGCCTTTTGTTTGGATGCCTCACCCTCAAAATGGGTTGGTGTTCTTTTGGGTTCCCTTCAAACCCCGACAGGTCGCAGGGCTCCTGAAACTTTGGTGCATTTTGCCAAGGGATGTTAGGACTTGAGAACTTTTTGCCAACTATGGGGTTTTCAATGGGCAACCAAAAGGAGAACCATGTTGGGAGTCCGCCGACAAAAGACGGACCCTTTTCTTTGGTGCTTTTTGCCAAGGACTTTAACTTTTTGCCAACTAAGGGGTTTTCCGAATTAAACGAAGTTATTCACTTTTAGCAGGGGAACAGATTTCGCAACCGAGTTAAAGTGGTCAAGTTGTCATGGGGCCCACTTTGGTAAAACAGAAAGGGTGATATTTCCACCAAGATGTGCACAGTGGGAAAAATGACAGGTGACGCGGCAAGAAGACATCACAATTTGCAATTCTTGTTGTGGCCAAATGCCAAAGCCCACTTTTGATAGGTTTCTCTTTGACCTGACCGTTTCAAACCTGTTGCTTGACCCTCTTGCGGGAAAATCAAGAGACCATTCGCTGAAACGGGGTTCAAACGGCAAAATTGTTCAGCAACAAGTCAGCAAGCTCTGCAACAAAGAATTGCCGCAAGCCCTTCGACTAGTCCTTCAACAAAACCCATCCAACCATCTTTTTCCGCGAACCCTTCCATCAAACCCCTCTGTCCAAACCTCTTATCTTGGGGGTTTCCCAGTCGCTTGAGGGATTCCCCTCAAACCCCAAGGCGAAGCACCGAGACACTAAATTCACAGGTGCCCACAACCCCAACCCAAGACCCCAAACCCGAAACCCCAACCCAAAACCAACCAAACCCAACCTAGGTCCCCAACCTAGGTGCCCTTGCTCACTCTTTTTTTGGTTGGGAGGGTTCCCCTACTACAATAAACCACAGAAGAAAAATCGGGTACCAACTTTTTCTAACCTCTCAAATCTGGCCGGACCTAGCTCAACCCGTCAGGATGTTCGGCGAGGCCTTGCCGGCGGGCGCTTTTGGCTCCTCCTGGTGGAGTGTCTTGAGCTCCCCCGTGTGCCTAGTGGTTGGCACCGGCCTGAACGCAGGGAACCTTAGACCGCTGCGTTTGTTTTGGGTGGGTCGCTAGATGACTTCCATTTGCGGAAATGACTTTTTTTTATTTTCCCCTGTTGGTTTTAAAGGGAATCGATTTCACTACTGTTTTTTTTTCCAGGGGGCTTAATCAAATGGAAGATGATCGCTGCGTTTGTTTTGGGCGGGTCTGTTGTTTTTTTAAGTTGGTACCCCCTTTTTGGGGTTTCAAAGCAAGACAAGGAAGACAACCACGAATTTCGGGGAGGTGGGGTCCCCTAAAAAAGACACCATGTCCCCACACGAATGTTTTCTTTATTCTTTGGTTGTTTGGTGCTGTTCATTGTTTGGGGGTGGGGGGAAACATGATGGTTTGCCCTACAAAGGTTTGGGAAGATTTGGGCCTGTGTTTGTGTAAGGCTCGGTGCTTGATGTATTTTGAAAGGAAGCCAAGAGGACATCATCATTCTTTTTCGGGGGCTCTATCTTGACACATACCCATTTGTTGAAAACCCCCACAAAGTGCACAAACCAATTAAAACCATTCCATGTTTGCCCCTGATGGAAACTGAATCGAAGCTGTTTTTGTTTCAATCCCACGGCTGGAGGGTGCAAGGATTATTAAAAGGGTAAATGTAGTATTATTATCATCATCATTATTGTTATCAGTATTGTTATTCTTCGGGGGACTGGCCTTGAAGATGGGTACCCTTTATGAGCTTGTCATTGAGTCAAACCTTAATTGTTGAACAACACGCAATCAGACCTTGCTAGCTTGTTTTTGTTTTCCCCCCCCCATGTTTTTTGGGTATTAGGAAAAGCCAGCCTTAAGGCTGTGAAGGGAATTGAGCGGCAATCATAGGTTGGGGAGGGCAGTGTTGACTGGCAATTTCGGGGTGGGGGGGGAAAGGACAGTCTTTAAGAGGGGTATTACTCAGCATGCAACATTATATTTAACCGCCTGACAACAAAGCACTGGTTCTTGAGACCGAATTTTCGATTAGAAGGGCTTGGGTACTTTAAAGCCGAAGGTCGGACCCGTTGGATGTTTCAACCCCAAACTCTTTTTGGCCCCCATTGCCCATGTTGCAATTTCTGTCGCCAAAACACTTCTTCGCTTCAGTTGGTGCTGGTTTCGTTTGGGTACCCTTTTTTGGATTGGTTTCAGGGAAAACCAACAGGAAAACCATTTTCTGGGTTTCCCTATTATGAGCCATTGCCATTTGCAATAGAAACAATTGACCTCCATGTCAAACCGCCGCTGCAGGCGAGTGGAAAATCAGAGTCCATGTGTGTGTGTGTGTGTGCTCCACTTAGCTACCCTGTAGCTGTGGGAAATGAAACCGGAAGGGCTGCGGTCGTTGTGTGATTTTGTAGTTGGGACCCCCTCTAGTCTCTCACACAGCTGACTCGAGGGTAAAGAACTGCGTGGGAAAAGGAGAACGGAGCCTTTGGTAGGCGCCGGGACCACGAGGCGAAGGGTTTGAGCTGTAGGAGTTTTGTGACCATGGGTCAAATTCCAAATCGTCCCAGTGAACATCCCAATCCCCACTGAAATAGGTTCTAAAATGGGCGGTGCACCTACCCCAAAATGGGATCCCATTGGTTTTGACAACCACAGCCGTGTAGACCTTGGCGCAAGTCCAGCGGTTGCCCTTGACGTTCCACGAGGAACATCGACATGAAGTATCCCCCAGTTGAACTAGCAAGACCCCCATCCACAAGTTAGTTTGTATTTCATCTGGTTTTTGTTGTTGCCTTTCCGGGATCCTCCAAAAAGGTTGTCCTTCTTTCAAAGGTGGCACTGGATCTGCTCAGTACCAGGGACATGCCAACTCTTCAGCTCAGGTCTTTCCGGCCAATTTGGTGCCCGGCATGGTGCGGTGGCGGTTCGGCACGCCACCCGGCTTTTGGATCGGCACGCAGCGTGGGTTCTTTTGGCGCGCAGTGGGTTTCTGGTTGGTTGCCCTTGTACAACGCGGGGGCCCATCACAAAAGGACACCTTCAAGTGGCCATGGGTCAAAAATGCATACCCAAAATGGAACCCTGGTAAATGGAACCCCAGACTATAACCTGCGGTCCGATTTCTGGCGGTTTTATTTTGACCCGTACCCAATCGGCCACTGGGCCCACTTTGGTATCTCAAGGACCATCTTCCACGACTGTAGCCCCTTTGGGCCGGGCAACACTCGGCTGGTGCGCAATTTGAAGGCTGCGGGTCGGTTTGAGCACAGTGGATGGGTTGTGGGCTGTGTTGGGTGTTGGGCTGTTGGGCTGGCTGTTGGGTTGTTGGGCTGCTTGGGCTGATGGGCTGAGTTGGGCCTGTTGGCTTTTTGCCGCTGAGACCAAAGATGAAGCACGGATAGTAGTTTTATCCCCGGGATCGGCAACCCTTGTCTTTTAGCATTTGTTCAAGCCTGAGGCTGGATCTCGCAAAGTTGTTTTCATAGCAATCGCAGAGCCAGTTCCTTTGAGGAGGCAATGATAATTTCATCAGGGAAAGGTTGTTCAATCGATAGCTTTCTTTCTCTCCGACCTGGGCCCAACTGATCTTCCACTTCTACCACGACCCTGCACTGCTTCCACGCACAAGGGCCCAGGGTGCACTGGAGTTATGTCCTGGTTTGAGACATCGCTTTGCCCAAAAGGGACAGTTCCCTCTAGCCACCTAGAGACTCGTGCTGCCCTTGCGGGGCTTCGTGCGAACTGCGTCTCTTTTTCGTCCTTCCGGGTTTAGTTGAGGGTGGAGCTGCGGAATGCTGCTTCCAGTGCCCCAGTGCCAGTAGATGCTTTGACTGGAAGTTGGGCTCTCGGAATATGGGCAATTTGTCAATATCCTAGAGCGCCTGTCGCACTCAGTTTCAGACGCTAGGTCCCCCAGTAGTGCCCTTTTACCTCTCAAATCTGGAGGACCAATTGACGCCCTCCCAATCTTCTCCAGAGCTTGGAAGCTAGGCATCCCATCAGCCCGCCCGCCGCCCAGGCTCATCGTGCTCAACAAGGACAGCTCCGGCGCCTCCAGCGTCCCAGCCTCAGATGCCGAGATCTGCGGAGCCTCAGCCACCCATCGGGCCCTGGAGTCATTGAGATGCCGGTTCCGGGGCCAATTCAATTGGTTCCTCTGAGTGTCTTGGTCATTTTCCAGACTCTCGACGATTGGTGCGGATTTTGTGGTTTGCTTAGTGTCTCCGGTTCCGGGCCCCCAATGAAGGTTTCTTGGTGTCATTCGTCAAATACCCAGACTCTCGAGGATTGGTGCGGAATTGCTCGATCAGTCATTGTTGTCTTAGAGTCTCGTCAGTTCCAGATGACTCTAGTATCCATTGGTGCAGAAGCTCACTTCCTGAGTTCATGAACCTTAAACTTTTTGGGAAGACCATGATAGTGGTAAATCTAAAGTTTGGACTTTTTTTGGGCCATCCACTCAGCCAGTGAGCATTGGTGCAGTTTGGTGTCTGCTTTCGAAGCTGGTGACTGTCCATGAACCCTGAGAGGTGCAGACAATGGGGTGGCTCGTCTTTTGGGAAGTTGGGACCTCTTTTTTTTTTTGGCGGGGGGGGGGGGTCCCCCACAAAAGGTGCCCACGCTTGTGGGGTTCAAGAAAAAGGGGTGTCTGAAAGCCCGAGATGTGATTCCACATCATCTAGGTTGCGAAACCTGAAAGACAGCGAGAGATGGGAAAGTGCCCCAACTTGCATTTGGCGACCCTGGCGCATGTTTCTAAAATGGACAGCCAAAGGCAGCCGCTGGCATTTGGCAGCGGTCCGATCCAGATCGATTGCCTTGCACGATGGTCTTGGGACATGCGATTTGTGCCGGCCTAGGGGTCCCACAATCAGAAGAGGGTCAACATTAGATGCACAGGCAGAAGCCACGAAGAGGTTGCTTGAAGCTTGACAGCTTGACAGCTTCCCAGGCGGACATTTTTCTGCAAGGCTGGGTCGATCCCGAACCGGTTTTCCTCTGAGAGTTCGTTGGTCGGGGAGGTGCGTGAGCTTCATCCATTCGCCGGGGTGAGCTCCTGGCGCCTCACCCACTCGCCCATTTCGGCAAAAGATGTCATGAGATACAGCGCTTACCCCCCAGGCCCGCCTCCCTGCAACGCAAGAATGCGTTGAGCCACAAATGTGTACTAAGGCTTCGGGGACCTCCCGGGGCCTGTGCGGTTTCATCAATGTGACGCTATTTGGTGTTTCTGGCTTGAACCAGGACCCGTTTTGGTTGAACCAGGACACTGCGCTTCCCCATGTTGACGCTTCCCCGTGTTAGGACTTTACTTTGCAGGCTTTGGTCAATGTAACATTTGCTGATAGGTGATAGCGACCTTGCACAAAGGCGGGCGTCCCTGTTTGTTGTTTTGTTCCTTGCGTGCGTGCATGCGTGCTTGCTTGTTTGTCTGCTTTCGTCAATATTCAACATGTCATGCACGCAAGGACGCATGCAGACAGACAGGCAGACAGACAGACAGACAGACATACATACATACATACATGTTACATACATAGATAGATACATACATAGATGCATACATGTACACTTACACATACACTTACGCATACACACATATGCATATACATATACATACATACGCAGAAATGTCCGCGAGGCAGCGCCGGAGAGCTGCTGCCAAAGCTGGTGGACGCAGTGAAGCAGCGGTTGAGCGCCTTGTGAAAGATGACTAGGTCCCCCAGCCTTCTGGATGGAACAGTGGCCTCTGGGTTTTTTCGTTTCGGATCCTTTTGAGGGGGGTTTTCCCTTGACTAGGTTTTTTGAGTAGTGCCTTTTCTCACCAACTTTTTTGGGTTTTTGGGTTCCCCTACTAAAATAGACAGAAAAAAGTTGGTACCCTTATTCTAACCTCTCTACTGGAGGACCTAGTGAAAGCTTAATGTGCGGATCGGGGAAATGGGGACCCCTCCAAGTGGTTTTGGCGCTAAATGCTGCGTTTTGCTCCTTTTTACCAAAGGGAAACCAAAAGGGATGGGTCTATAAGTGTGCTTGATTTTTCCAGACAAATTCAGCCAGGTAGGGGAGTAAGGGTGTTTCAAGCCAGGGTTCTGCAAGTAATTGTTTGAACTCGCATGCACACCTTTAAAGGAAGCCTGAATTAAGGTTGGAGACCCACATTGTGAATGATTTGAAAAGGAAACAACAGGAACCGCTGCCACCTGGATGGGGTACCTGAATTCGAACCATGTTCCGTTTGCAGAGTTTGCGACTCGGTCTTGTACACTAGTCGCTCAAACGCCAGCAAGAGTCTGGCTCCAAAAGATGCGGAATGGACGCGTGCACACATCTCCGGCAAAAAAGTAAACCCTGCGCCAGTGACGGTCTGCCCCAGACTGATGCACGATGAAATACCTCATCCTTTGCGTCCCGGTGGTTCAATGAAGCTTGAAAGTTACGAAGCGGTTTGTCAAATAGGGCGCTCCTGATTCCGTCCCCCTTTTGGGGATTACCTCATGTGGCTTCGGCAAAGCTGCCAGGCAAAAGAAACGTGGAACCGCGTCAAGGAGCTGGCCTTTTCAGAGGGTCTGAAGAAAGGAATCATCTAGCCTCCGGGAAGGGTTTGCTTGATGGTTTGGTTGCGTGTGTTCTTGCTTTCTTGACTGCTTGCTTGCCTGTATTGCCATGTCTTTTGCATGTTGGTTGTTTTGGCGCGTGCTGAGAAGCGGTGCGCTGTTGTTTTATGCGAGTTGGTGCAAGCAAGCGCCGCAGCAAGGCGCTTGAAAGCAGAATAAATTATCCTTGGCTCAAGCGACATAGAAGCTGCTAGAGAGCGTGTGCTTGCCGAATTGATCTTTGGTGCATTTTGCTTGGATGTTAGGACTTTAACTTTTTGCCCACAAATGAATTTTCCATTAAACCACTAAAAGTCAGGGGAGCAGAAAGCAACCGAGCTATGACAAGTGGCCCACGGGATTGACATGTGAAGCTTGATGGTGGACGGCGCATCAGACGAGGACGTCCCTCAAAGTCCTACCCGGGTTGAGATTGGCTTTGACGTCAGGCCGGACCATATGGCCTACATTCCAGTTCGTTGGAAGGTGCCTGGAGTCTCCATGACCCTTTCAAAATGGGTCCATGACCCCATGATTTTGGGTAATGACCCCATGTTTGAAGGGTCATGGAGACTCCAGGTGCCCTTACAACCCTTTGTGACTGGGATGAAACAGTTGGGGAAGAGTCCCCGGTGGAAAGCTTCCGAGGACTTCG
This sequence comes from Effrenium voratum, assembly GCA_963377175.1. NCBI lineage: Eukaryota > Dinophyceae > Suessiales > Symbiodiniaceae > Effrenium > Effrenium voratum. The sequence continues at coordinate 627,317 of CAUJNA010003290.1, read as the reverse complement.
ACACATGATCCATGCTTTGACCATTGCTCTCAATCTTGAAAGGATCTATAGCAGGCGCAATCACAGATGGTTGCAACCTATCGTACCGTAAATTTGGTTTAGCACACTCCATCCAATTCTTCAGGCGCGCATTGCGCATGGTAGGACTGAAGGTGATAGTTTGGCTGAGGAAATTTGAAACATGTTTCAGTCTGAAGTCGCAGGGGTTGGACCACAATCAGCTGCGACTGCAGGCTGACGGTCATGGATCAGCTGACGGTTTTCATCTTGATTTGTCAACCTTGGTTAACCGTCACGTCAACCAAATCAAGAAGGTTTTCATCAGCTCCCCGCCATGGATCTTGATGTTCTGTATTTGATCCACACAGATCGCAATAGAAAATCACCTGTGAGCCTGAGCCTAAGGTGCATTTTGCCAAGGGATGTTAGGACTTGAACTTTTGCCAAATGGGTTTTCCGTATTAAACCCACTAAAAGTGAGTTTCACTTTTAGCAGGGCTTCGCAGAAAGCAGCCGAGTAATTCTCAGAGTTGCTTGGATGGCCACGCCAGCGCCTGTCCGCATGCAGGCATGCCACGACAGAGCCGCGCAGATGCACAGCGCACCTGCGCCTTGCCTGTCGAATTGGCAGGAAAAAAAGAAAGATGTTGGTTGGCCCCATCTGTGGATTTGCAAGCGCGCCAACATGGAACTCGCACTCTTTTGAGGCAACCTGTAGAAACACCCAGCTTTTGCTTGGCTGTTTGGCTGTCTGTTAGTGTCTGTATGTTTGCTGAATATATCTTTCATATTGTTTGTTATTCTGCTTGATGAGGCTCCAATTAACATGGAACCTGACGTTTCGGGGAGTCCTGTCCTTTTGAAGGGACCGGGAGCCCAAACGTCAGGTTCCATGTTATTTGGTGGGAAGGTCATTGTTGTTTGTTTTTCTCTGCAAATACCTCTCCTCAGTTTTGTCGGTTGTTTGTGTCCATATGTTTGTAAATAATATCGTTCCATGTTGCTTTTTCCTGGGTATTCCCTAGCTTTTCATGTTGCTTTGCTTCTGCACGGGGGGCAGCGGGGCCATTTTCCTTTTGAAGGCACCCCCCAACGTCAGGTGAGCCAAAAATAGCTGCGGGAATCCTCCTTCCTAATTCTTGAAGCATGGTTCTGGGTCGACCCATTTTTGAATACCAGGTTTTGATCATGGCTCAAGTGATGAACCTGCATTCAGTGAGTTCTGGAAACAACGGATGCTCCTCAGTTCCGCTGCTCTACCCACCAACTCTTCTTTTTCCAGCCAGGTTCCCATGTAAAACAGGGCTCCTTAAAAGATACATTTTGCAACCATTTGAAACATGGCTTGTTCCACCAAAATAAAAGAAAACCACCATTTACAAGTTGCAATGTTCAGGTGTTTTTCATGCATCCGGATCCCTGCACAACAAAAACGGCGGCCTCTCGATCCCCGATCCCCGGTGTGTTTCTTTTGAGGTACGACTCGTCGCTTCTGCGGGGCACCACCTCAGCGGTGCTGCTGAATCGCTTCGGCTCCATCCTGAAGTCCACCGCCGGAGGCATTGGCCTGGCGCACTCCGGCGCCTCGGTGGTGGGCGATTTTTTGTTTTTTTATATGTTTTTTTCCGAGCGCAGAGGTGGCGGAAATTTCTCAGGGAATGAGATATGAAATGACACCAGCAGGTGAGCAATGAATGTCTCAGCATGAAGGATAGATTTCTCAGTTCTACGAAATGAGCCCAAGACCTTTGCTCGTGTAGCCGTGGGGCGGGTCCGCACGGTCACTGGCGAGGATGTGACAGCGGATGCATTCATCCCACCACTATAGTGGCTAGGTCCCCCAGCGATCGGTGCCCTTTCTCACCCCCGTTTTTTGGTTGGGAGGGTTCCCCTACTAGAATAGACTACCCAAAAAGTATGGTACCCTTATTCTAAGCTCTCTACTGCAGGACCTCGAAGACATGAGAAATGAGGGAATGCACAAATTGCGAGATAAAAACCAGGGGGTTTTGTCTTGCGGACCTCGAAGGCTGACAATTTTGCAACATTTTTCGGGAATGAGAAATGGAATGCCATCCAACTGAGATGGAAACGGAGGACTTGAGGTAAAATTGGAGATGGAGGAAGCCTCTTCTACTTGCTGGTGCGATGAGCAGGGAATGAGAAATGACATGAACCTTATACACCATCCCACGGGTGGGTTCATTCCCTCATTCCCTATCGCACCAGCAAGTAAAACAGGGGCTGCTAAAATGGCTCTGGAATTACCACAGTTATCCATGTAGTGGTGACCATCAAATGAACTGTAGCTGCATTAATGAGCCATTCACAGTTTAGGGAAAGCTTCCCCATTCTTTCCAGTTTCAGGAAGCCACAAGGCTAAAAGGGGCGGATACTTTTTTGGGGAGAACCAACAGGAAATATCCCTTCCCATTTGGGAGAGTTTGTGTGTGTGTGTGCTTGTGAAAGATTGTTGCTGATCCAGCCAAAAGGTAAACCGTGTTCATTGGTTTGCCTAAAACATATTGCCTGCATGAGTTTAGTTGGGTAGGCCCCTCTCGGTTTTAAGCCTTTCGGTCGTCGGGCAGCGGATTTGGGTCCCCGCTCGGTTTCTGGTGGCAATATTGTAGTGCTCCGTGTCCCGAGCGTTGATCATGACATGGAACATGGGCCAATGTAATATCGCTTTGATTTTTTCTTCCTGGGCACTCGCAACGGCGCACCCCAATTGGAACTGCCCAAACATTGCAACAAAGCTTTGGTTGGATACATTTTAGATTTTTTCGGAAGTTCAGGTCGCTCCCAATCAGATCACGGCCAATCCAAGCCTTTTTTGGTCCCTTAACCCCGATCGCTTTCCCTTTCTCCCACTAACATGGCACCTCACAGCCGGTTCATTCAAGAGAAAATTGATCTTCCAGGTACCCTGCAGGTGCTATGTTCGTGGGAGGGTACCCCATGGCCTGAGGTGAGCCACAATCAAAACCCGGGTAGATGAAGGTTAGTAAGGGACAATCCCCTTGCGAGAAGTAGCTGCGGAATTCCTTCTTAATTCTTGAAGCATGGTTCTGGGGATCGACCATTTCAATACCGGGTTTTGAGCAAGTGACTCAGGAGTCCACAAACGAGCCCTGGGTTGATTCACAGCCCGACCGCTCCCAGCTCCCAGCACCATGGCCTGAGGTGAGGACTCCTACACAAAGAGCGAAGTCGCCTCCGGAGGGCAGCTCGATATCTTCCTCTCGCACAGCCTCTCGGAGTAAAAATTGCCGCCGAACGGCGCAGAGGCTCTTTTTTTTTTGCCAGGCTGCTGGGGGCCGCTTTTTGTCAATAAGCATGGTATCGGGATTTGGTGTCCTTTGTTGGCTTAAAACTTGTGAAGCTGGTTGGTCCGAGTTTAGTTGAGTCTTGTTATAAAGGAAGCCTACAGCTAGCGTCCATTTGCCTGGAGACTTCTTCGGCTTGTGGGTCCATGCTAGCCTTTGAGATTGAAAAGGGGAGCCTTGAAAGCGAGCCAACGGGGGAGGCAAGCTGCAGCTGAGCCATCACCCAACAAAAGGTCGTGGCAAGCAGCCAGGCAAAGCCTCAGTTGTTCAGTGGCCCCAATTTGTCCCCTTTTTTCTTGGTGGCTGCCCCACTAAAATGGTCTTCCCAAAAACGGGTTCCCTTTTTTTCGCAGGGTCACTGAACAACTGAGAAGCAATGTAGACCTGTAAAGACCCGGTATGGGATGATAGTTCGGATTGGAAGTTCACATCCTGTCGACATGTCTGGAAGCTGAAGGGCAGTTTGCCGTGCTTCGCAAGATGTTCGGCGGACATGCAGACAGGCTGGCACGCGTGCTGGTGGAAGAAGTACCTCACGCTGCTCTACTATTTCAATGCGCTGCCTGCGACTGTATCTGTTACTTGGCTGATATGACTTTGGATGCACCGTTTTTTTCGGTGTTCCCGATGCAGGTGTGGCCATTGCGGAAGCTCAAAGCATCTCAATGGGAACAACAAGTTTAGGGGTTCACAAAAATTTACCTGTCAGGCGCCTGCTTAGTTTTCATTGTTTTGCTTTGGGGATGCGTCATAGGAGGCGCTTGTTTATATATTGGTCTCAAAGCGGAAGCCCTTTCGATTCGAGGTCGGCCACTTTGGGATTTGCGAGACCACCGGGTTCCCGCAGTTTCCTGGTTCTAAACGCGGTCGAGCCAACAAAAGATCATTGTTGCGTCCGTAGTGGCCATCTAAGGAGGATGGAATTGCAAAGGGTAAGAAGGAAGGGATTTGCGAATTTGCATCTAATCTAAGATGAGTGGAATTGCAAGAGCTGGGAGAGAAGAACCAGGGGTTCGAAACCATTCAACGGGTCAAACAGAGACCGACCTGTGCCGCTGGACTCCCTGCCCTCGCAGGTCACCCTGGTTTTTATGTCAGGCCCGACCAAACAACCCAAGGGGCCCCAAGCTTTGGTCACATTCTCCTATGAGTCTGAAATGCTTCTTTCCAAGTCCATGATAAATAACCATGTCCATGAAGAGAAAACCCGGTTTCTAATGGAAAAAACAAAAAAATAGAAAACGGGGCCATGAACAAAGCCATGGGTTTCGTGCACCCCGCTCTAAAAAAGCCACCTCCCACCGGCCCCTTTTTCACCAGACCAACTGGGTCCCCCAGCTAGGTGCCCTGTTTAACCCCTTTTTGGGGGGAGGGTTCCCCTACTAAAATAGACGAAAGAGAACAACAATTGGATACCCTTATTCTAACCTCTCTACATCACTTTTAGTGGTTTAATTCGGAAAGCCCATTATTTGGCAAAAAAGTTAACGTCTCAAAGTCGCTTGGCAAAATGAAAAGGGCCCGTCTTTTGTCGGTGGACTCCCAACCTGGTTTTCCTTGTGGTTTCTCATTGCAACCATGCAGCAAGGGGTATCCGCACCAAAGAGCAATGGTCGCCGTGTTGGAAAAGTGCACCTCAGATTGGGCATGTGTTGGAAACATCCCCAAATATATCCAAATATGTCCAAATATATCCCCAAGCAAAACGCACCAACATGGTTTTCCTTTTGGTTTCCCATTGAAACCGCAAAACAAGGGATACTCCCTGAAAAGAAAACTTAACAAGCAGCACCTCTGCCCAGGTCATCCTGGTGGCGATCTTCTGGTCCGCGGTGCAGCTGCAGCCCTGCGGCGCGGAGACGCGGGGCACCCGGTGGCGCGCCTTCGGGCCCACCTCGCTGGTCTTCTTCGTGGTGCTGCCGCCTGGAATCGGAAAATTGGACGGGTGGGAAGTCGGAGGGGAGGGATGGGAGGGAGAGGGATGGGAGGGATGGGAGGGATGGGAGGGATGGGAGGGATGGGAGAGATGAGTGGCCCAGGAAAAGTTCCGCCGATGTTTTTTTCAAAACTTTGTTTGGTGGAAGGGTTTCCCACAAAGGTTTAGTGCGAAGGGAACCGACAGCGCGGCGAGGAAGCTGCTTTGCACGAAGTCGGGTGGGAAGTCGGTTTTGATGGGAGCAATGGGAGAGATGCCCAGTGGCCCCCAGGGAATTCCGCATATTTTTGGCAATTTCTCTTTGGTGGAAGGGCTACCAACTGAAACTCCACGAACCCCAAGCCCCGGAGCAAAATGGGGACACACGCAATATCACCCTGATTTGTTTATTGGGAACCTAATGGTGGACATTTACGGGGGATCGATGTCCACCACTTTACTTGTTCCAAAGAAACAATCATAGCCCTTGGGGCGTCCAAAACCAATTGACTTTACCGAGAAAAAAAGGCAACATCCTGTCTTAGGTTCTTTTCTTTTCCCCCCGCACTCTTCTTTTCACCAGAAATGTGGGATGGGCCAATTCGGGGTGGACAAACATATGGTATGTGTGCCCCCCTGTTTGTCTTGTTGTTTTTAAGGGGGGTTATATCCGAAAGCCACCATTAGAAAACAACACGGCACTGTAATAGAGACACTTCTATGTGCTCTTTGGGGCAGGAATTCGCCGGAGGACTTCCAACTCATTGCGGTCCTTTGGGGTGCTCGAAGTTGAAAGATGACTTTTGGGCAAAGCCCCTGCGGGGAGACAGCTTGGCTCAGGTGCTCTCAACAAAAAGTGGGAGACAGGATGACGTGTTTTGCACCCGTGTCCCCACAAGACGGGCACATGCAGACACATGCACCCTCTCTGCGTTGCCGAAGTGACATTGTGTGGCATGAGTCAACCGGATTCCCCTCTCGGACTTGATCTTCCCGCGAGTTGCCAAAACCTGCCACCCCTGAACACTGAAACCAAGCTGGCATTTGTGTAAGCACAAAGGCGTATATGTCATTTGTATTTGTGTTCGCCGCAAGGCCGCAATTGCTTGAATTGCTCTATTTGCAGAGTGGGCAACATGAGCACTTCCTGGGTCGTTTGCCAATTCTGGTAAAACGGAAAGCGTGGGAGGTGCGGCTACCATGTCAACCGCTGATATCCAGCCAGCTTTGGCTCACATGGATGACCGCTAGCTCAGGTTCTCTTGGCATCATGTGCGCGCCTTTTACCGACGGAATCGGTGCCTGATCTTCCTGGATAAGGTGTGCATTGATCAGAAGAACCCTGAGAGGACTGACGGGAGTTGGGCGCCTTTCAAGTTGTTTCTTCAGTTGCCTGAGTTCTCAAGTCATCTCGAGTCCAGAAAATGTATTAGCACCAACTTGAAAGCGGTGACTGTAAGCACGCCTTGAGCTAAGGCTGTTTTCCCTGAAGTATCTTTGCGGCACCTTGTAAGATGGCTTTCGAAGTTGGGTTTGCTTTTGCTTACATGGCCACGTCGCGTTGTCCATGTTTATCTGAGTGCAGCGTTACAAGTGCACCTGCCATCACGGTACCCGAGCCATTTGATTCGGCGTCCGAACCAGCGCAGAGCGTGTACCACTCAGGGTTGTGGTGCGAAGATGTTGGGCAGTGCTGTACACAAGAGAGGGTGCTGTTGTAGTTCGATTTTTGCTCCGACCTTGCGTTTAGCGCGAGGCCAGGACGGCCAATGATTAATTGGTTCCTGGTTTCTGCTTTGCGGGTGTGGCCCAGCCTTCCTGCAACATAATAATATATTTAAACATAGTGTTTATGGATTTAAATTAGTTGGAATATTATATCCAACATGAATCAAATTCATATATATATATAATCCTGTATCAGGTTGGAAGGCTTGGGTTTACAGGCTTCATTCTGCAAGGAGTGTATTGGATCACGCGGGGCCTTTTGGCTCAAATATGATCCAAACTGGCTAATTTTTAACTTCTGGTTTTTGCATGTTCGGCAAGGGTTACTTGTCGAATGTTGGCAGTTCCAGGAGTTGACTTGGCCGTTCACACGGATCGTCCTATCTTGTCCACAGGCGCCTACCTCGACTTCAAGCGCCATGTGGGCACTTTGCTGCAGCAGGGGAATCACGGCCAGGCCCGGCTGCTCTGGCTTTCGGCTGTGCAAGTGTTGCATGCCCCCTTCGTGCAAACGCCCCTGCCAGTGGCTGATAGTGGGGAGATACCTTTGCACCCTGCATTGATGCCCATTGTGCAAGATGTGACGGGTCTCTTGGCGGCTTCAAGTTCCCGTTCATTGGCACCTGGTGTCGGCGTGCAGTCTTGGTTCAAGGAGGCGCGTCTGCAGCGGAGGCCTGGGCCGCCTGTCATGGGTGCTATGAGGAGGATTGCCTGTCAGAGGCCATGGTGGCTGAAGCAGGCAGTGGCCTCCGTGCCCAGGACATCATCCCGAGGTATGTATGTCTCCGCCATTGCTGGCCGGGTGGAATCTGGCGACCTCCCCTTCGTGTCCTTCAGGGCTTCATGGGGACCTGGAGGAGATGGAGCTTGGGGTCTCGGAGTTGGACCGAGCCATGGCCCAGGGAGGGTGACTCCCTGGGCAAAGTCACAGCAGGGAGGCTTCTCCGTGGGTGGCTGGACGAGGGGAGGAGGAACCTCCCTCTGGGCGGTTTTTGCGCCTACTGCGGCAACAGGGCTCAATCTGTTTGCGCATCATGTGGCATCCACCAATGCGAAGCCTGCCCCATCCGTTGCTGCCAAGGCTCTACGCTGGGGGGTGCTGCTCCTAGCCATGCGTTTCGCGGTGACGCCACTCCTGGGCGCTATGCCACTGAAGCCATGGAGCACTCCGGGGGCGACCCGGGCGGCTCTGGCGAAGGGCTGATGTCTCGTGTCCAGGAGGCCAATGTTCGTGCTTTTCGGCAGAAGCACGGGCTGATGCAGGACTCCGACTTCGGCTTCGCCTTTGAGGCCTTCGAGGATGCCGTCCGTGTGGGTGGCCACTTCGTCGCCGCTGAATGGGCGCGGGTGGGCGGAGCAGCAAGCCCACCTTCTCCCGGCAGCTGCGGCAGTGGTGGAGGTGGATCCCTGGCGGGTGATGCCGGTGGGGCCATCGACCCTCCGCCGGCCGGCAGTGCGGCTCCCCACAAGCAAAGTGGGCCTGCGGTTGAGGCAGAACCCGGACAACGCCGAGGCGGTCGGCCGCAGGGTCAACCTGCTGACCGAGGCCTTCATGAAGCTGGGTGTCCTTCGACCTCGGAGGCATGACGACCCGAAGCGCTATGCCGATTGGCAGCAAGCGGTTCGGAGACTTGCTCAGGAGCGAGTCACCCAGTCTGAGGCGACCACGATCCTGAACGCGGTGAGGACGTACCAGGAGCTCTCGCTCTTCCTTGCAGCCAGGGACGTGCAGGACCCGGAGGAGTTGGACTTTGACGCCTTCCTCGAGCAGGCCATGTCGCCCTCGCGAGCGCTGCAGTCTTTGCGCTGGTTGTCCAACAATGGCAGGTTGCAGTGGCAGCTGGACCGCCTGAAGCCCCCCAAGGTTATTGGGAAGGTGCGCAAGGCGAGGTCCCAGGCTGTGGTGGTGGAACCGCCCATGCTGCTCACCCTGGAGGGCAAGATCATCGAGATGCAGCAAGCCCGCGATCCTGCTTGGACAGCAGCGCTTTCGTCGTGGCTCGTGGCAGCGGGCTGCCTGCGCTACAAGCACCTGAGCCTGTCCAGCCCGGTGAAGATCAGCAGGGAGTTCTTCCATGGCCACTGCCACAAGGGGAAGATTCGACTGGTGTGCACCAGCCCGTTTCTCCAACGGTTGGCACTGGGCTCACAAGTACCTGGAGGACTACCAGGAGCTGGCGCCGGAGAAGCACGACAAGTTTCACCCCATTCGGGAGGCGCAGAGGGTGACTCAGCACCTCTACCATGGCGGCTATTCCTGGAGGCGGTTGCTGCCGACAGTGGGTTCAGTGATCCGCCTTCAGGACTCGGAAATTGTTTCCCTGAGAGACTGGCAGGACAAGGTCGAGGAGCGCGTCTCGATGCCGTTCCACTACAGCGGCGGCAAGTACGCCCTGTCCATGCGGACCAAGATGAGAGCCTTCCTCGTGGCTGCCAAGGTCGCAGACTGCGAGGCCTGGGAGACGGTCACCGAGGAGGAGATCGCCGAGGCCGACGAAAATCAAGGCTGCCCAGGCGTGCCGAGGGGACACAGAGGTGATCTGGGCCCAGGCACCGCAGACCACGGCGCTGAAGAGGCGTTTCTCCCTGAGCCAGTCACGAGCGGATGAGGAGGCCGGCGCCTTCGGTCAAGGCCATGCCATCCAGGCTGGGCGAGATCTTCCTCACAGGGCACTTTAAGAATGGCACAGCATTGTGCCCGGACTTCAACACGGGAGAATGCCACCAAGATCCGTGCGCAAGGGAGCACTTGTGCGCGATGCTGCAGCAGACAGGCAGAGCATGCGGAGGGCGCCACCCGGCCAGCGAGTGCCGAGCAAAGCGGCGGATGACCGAGGCTAAGCTTCGCGAGCTGGGGCTGCCCGTGCCGGCTGACCCTGTGGAGGTGGGAGCGACCCGCCCTGCAGGGGCGCCATCGGAGGTACCGGCTAAGAAGCGCCGAAGAATCTTGCCCCCGCCACTGCCAATCGCCCTGGCCGGGCCAATGTCGTCAAGACCGTCGGCCGAGGAGCTTCGCGAGCAGCAGCCGACCACGTTGTGGACGTTGAGGAGGCGGAGATCGGGGAGGTCCCTGCCTCGGTGGATACCAGGCGTCCGGCAGAGCCAGCCGAGGTCCCGGGCAACTTCTTGGAGATCCCGGAGTGCCTGGGCTTGAGCCCGGCTGACAGCAAATGGGACCGGTTGGCAACAGTGAGCCTTTGCGGACGGCCGCCCAGGTCCCAAGCCGCTGCGTTCTGAGGTACACCCAGAAGGTTTGCCCGGGCTTGACCCCAAGAACCAAAGGCGGGTGGACGTGGACAATGCGGCGTGTTCCTGGATTCTGAAGCAGCTCCAGGCTATCGCGGACGATGGCAGAGGGGCCCTGCAATAAAACCCGGCTTGAAGCCTCCATTGGTCCCTCCCTCAGGAGGAGACCATGATGGAGTCCGGTCACTGGTGTGACACGACGTATTCGGCATGCGTCTTCATGTCAGCGCGTTGCAAACACCAGCGGCTGCGGCACAACATCATCGAGCTGATCCACCCTCGCGAATGCCACCATCAGCATGCAGCATGGGAGTGGGATCCTTGGGAGGACACCCAGGGGAGGCACCAGTTCCCGTCTAAGGAAGAAGCGGAATATTCGGCCACCCTGGCCTTCACAATTGCGGTCTCGGTCAGTTGGTGGGCGGTCCGAGAAGGGCATGCCCGACTCCACGTGCCATGGATGCCGCCGCTGGAGGCGTGTGGCCGCAGGCAGCACTGGCTGGATATCGATCCCAGAGCTATGCGTAGCTGGGCAATGACTCCGCTGGCCATCACACTCGGGTTGCCACCACTGCATCCCGAGGAGCGGGCGCGGCTGCCTACGGTGGTACGAGTGGCTGACGTACTTGCAGATGGCAAGCTGCCGCCGGACGTGGTTTACGTGGGGCAGGGCCACCACTCCCACCGGGTCCCACGGTCACAGTGGGCATCACCGTTCGTGCAGGGGCACACCTGTACGACGGACGACTGGCTGCCGCTTTACGTGGACTTTGTCCTCGCCAATTTGCAGGAGCCTCTGTTTTCGCTGCAGGGCAAGCGGCTGGCATGTGATTGCGGCCAGGACGGTGTCTGCGAGGCAGACGCGCTGGCTGGGATGGTCTTTGATGCGACCCATCCGGATACCGAGGCTAGCCTGCCCAGAGTCACTGGGCGGCGGCATAGGCAAGCCCGGGGCTCTGTGCTCAGAGCAGCGGCCATCATGGGATCGATCCGCGGCGGTGACGCTCTGCAGTCGATGTCACTCTGGTTTCCTCACGAGGATGTAATTTTGGCCTTTCGCAAGCTCTACCCGGCCGAGTGGTTCCAATCTTTCCAGTGGCCCATGTTGGAGGACCTGTTGAACCAGGAACCCTTTACTTGCTACTTGGACTGGCGCCAGAGCCGCGGGATGGAGTGGGACGGGCCCTTGGGACCACGTCCAACGCTAGTCGGAGGCGTCAGCGGCTGGCGAGGGCAAGCAGCATGGGGCCTACAGCCACAAGGCATCCATTCCGTCTATGCGAACGCCCATTGTGCCGCATCCCTGCAGTGGACCACCACGGCAACCCCGTTGGAAGTCCTTCCCACGTTGGATGACGACCTGTGGTACGCGGCCAGCATGGTCACAACCTGAAGGAACGCCGTCGGGCGTCCATCGGGCCCATCAAGGCATCAAGGAGCCGAAGCGCAGGTGGGCGCCGGTGTCCAGGCACCTCGTGACCTTCCAGTCCGAGGCCATCCCAGGAGTTACCTTTAAGCGCGATCTGGGTTTCCTGCGACTCTTCTTCGTCCTTATGCAGTGGGGCGACTTCGCCCTCCCTCACGGTTTCATCAAGGACCTTCCCGCGGTGGGCTATGCCCCTCATTACGGAGTCTTCCCCCACCAGCCCGTCGAGGCAATCGCCCATTCAAAGGTGCTGGCTGGTTGGGAGGAGCACAACGCCGTCACCATCGCGGGCGTGCGGCCGGGTTCCACAGACTCCTTCGTCCTCGAGCAGTCCACTAAGGATCACAAGGAGGGGTTCTGCACCCCCCCGGTATGCCAAAGGAGACCCTTACGGCTCATACCTCGCTGTGTCATCACACAGGCGTCCGGCAAGCAACGTCTAATAGGCGACGCAGCACGGGGCGGGCAATCCGCATCGTCAAGAGATGCCAACAAACTAGTTTTGTGCACGCCGCTCCGCCCGGCGCTCCACGTTCAAGCTGCTGCAGCCTGCCTTCAGGAGTGCACCTGGGAGCGGTTCGCGCAGCAGGGGCAGTGGACGGGGGCGGGGACGACTGGCCGAATGCCTACCGCCACTGTCCTATGTCGCGACAGGAGGCCTTGGCCTGTGTGGTAGTCTGGTACCACCAGGAGTGGCAGGGGCCCGCCTTCCAGGTGTACCACGCCCTCTTGTTCGGCCTCCCGTTGGCGGTCACCTCCTTCAACCGCTACTCTCGGATGGCGGAAGCTATGGGTAGGCGCTTTCTGGCAATCATGGTGTCCATGTATTTCGATGATAGTCACATCACCGACCGCGCAGTCCACAGCCCATCAGCCCAGCACCCCGTTCGCTGAGGAGAAGCGCCAGGGAGCTGCGGAAGTGGGTACCTTCTTGGGTCTTAACTTCGACCTCTCGGAGATCCACACGCATGAACGTGCGCGTTTTTGGGTTCGAGAGCGACTCGAGCAGAAGGTGCTCACCTTCATGCGTGACGCCAGGAAGAGCGGGAAGTTCACCCCGGGTCAAGCCGCAAAACTCTACGGTGTGGTCAACTTCCTGGAGCATGGCCTCTTTGGGCGCATCGGTTTGGGCGAGATCCAGGCGTTGAAGGAGCACCAGTACGGGGGCTCCAGCAGAGCCGGCGCCAGCCTCCTGTCGGCCTTCGATGTGTTAGAGGCCAGCAGCAGTAGGCGCCCAAGGAGGGAGTTGATGGTCCTACCCATGGACGTGCCGAGGGTGGTGGCTGCCTCGGACGCGGCTTTGGAGGCCTCTTGTCAAGGGTCCGGCGGATACCACTTGGTCTTTCAGGACGGTGGCGTGCAGATCCGGGAAGCCTTTGTGGCCATCATCCCCTCGCAGGTCTATGACCTGTAAGGACCAGGCGACCGTAAAATAGCCCAGTTGGAGCTATTCATGGTGGTGCACGCCCTCACGGCGCCAATTCCGCGGGAGACGCGGAGTGTGGTTCATCGACAACATCGCCAGTCTTATGTGTTTGATCAGGGGCAGGAGTGACAACCCCGACTTGGCCAAGATGGCGACGTTTGTTCAGTGTTTGCTCTTTGCGTTGCGAGCCTCCCTTTGCTGGGAATACATTCCATCCAAATCCAATTGGGCCGACGTGATCAGCCGATTAGGACCCAGTGACCCATGGTACAGGGCCAACCACTTCAAGCTGAGTTTCAGTCTTTTCCCTCCAGCTCTACTGAGCCTTCCGTACCGCGCAGCGATTACCTTCACTGAGTTCCTGTGAGTGCATTGGGAGAGGTTGTGAAAGTGAGTGCCTTGGGAGATGCATTCTGCTTGATGCAGGGCATCCAGAGCTTATCGGGGGTAAACCCGATGTGCCGAGGAAATTGGCGAATTGACTGGGCCACAGCATGAGGAAATTCATGCTGTGGATACCAACGCAAATCCCACAGGAAAAGGTGGGTTATCAGATTCGTATCGCATCGCTTGGAGTGGAAATGCTGCGGTGCTGTTTATATCAAACCTCCTTGGGAATGTAATCCTGTATCAGGTTGGAAGGCTTGGGTTTACAGGCTTCATTCTGCAAGGAGTGTATTGGATCATGCGGGGCCTTTTGGCTCAAGTATGATCCAAACTGGCTAATCTTTAACCCCACCCTATCCCGCCCTAGTTCACCGGCCCCCCTAGTTGGGACGTCCGTGATCTTTGAAGAGCGCGCCGCGCTTGGGGAATGCCTGGGGGACCAGGCCCCCAGTCAGTCAGTTAGCTCTGCGGTGGGAGATGCATTCTGCTTGATGCAGGGCATCCAGAGCTTAGCGGGGGTAAACCCGATGTGCCGAGGAAATCGGCGAATTGACTGGTCCGCAGCATGAGGAAATTCATGCTGTGGATATATACCAACGCAAATCTCACAGGAAAAGGTGGGTTATCAGATTCGTATCGCATCGCTTGGAGTGGAAATGCTGCGGTGCTGTTTATATCAAACCTCCTTGGGAATGTATATATATTTATGGACAGCATCACTTGGGTCCCATTCCGTTTTCCCGGCTTTGCACCAGGAAAACCGAAGGCATCAAAGCCATCGGCGGCATCCTGCACGAGTCGCGGATGCTGCTGGTCGCTTGGGATCAAAGCTACTTCACGAGGCCCGACTCGCGATCGATCGATCGCGATTTTTTTTTGCAGGGCTCCTTAAAAAAATCATGTTGCAACCATTTGAAACATGGTTTTTAACCCACCCCAAATCAAGTTGGAAACCACCATTTACAAGTTGCAATGTTCAGGTGTATAATGTAAGGATCCCTGTTTAGGCTACCCCGACTTGGCTGCTTAAGCCGTAGGTTGCAGTCACACAATCGACCAACCAATCAACCATCAAAGCTACTTCACACTTGCATAAGTGCTTGAGCAGAATTTGCACGTGTTTGTGATGACTCTACAAGCATGAAGGAATGTGCCCTTGTACAACCGCCGCTCTGGCGCCCCGAAGTCTGCCACCAGCCACCCTTGTGGCCCAGGCTGTGTGCAGAAACAAGAATACACACACACACACCAAAGCTACCTCACGAGGCTTTGGTGTACCTTCGAGCTGGCCGCTTTCTACCACTCCCAGCCAGAGGGCAAGGCGCCCGGCGCGTCGGGGGGGGGGTGTGTGTTCTTGTGCCGAGCCGCGGGGCGGGGGGGTCGTTGAAGTTTTGTGTTCCGGCCATCAACGGCGTGACCGGCACGAGCGACACACATTTGCATGTTCAACGCAGGTGATTTCATTCAGATCTCCAACAAGCATGGCACATGTTACGCGCAACCATGGTAGAACTTCCCTCGCAAGGGCCGCGACCCCCCAATCAATACTGAGACAGTTTGCGCATGCCTCTGCTGGTTGGTTTGGTTTTCTAGGCAACTCCGAGCAGGCATTCACAATTGGTCCATCCAAGACTGCGTTTTTCTTTGTGCTTCCTGGTCTCTAGGGTTCCAAACCCAATTTGCCATGTGGCATTGACCTGCAGGCGCTCAGTCATACCCCCTACTCCAAATACCCGTTTTTTTTCAGGGTACTTTTGTGAAAGCCTGGTTTGCCAAGGTAAATTTGCCTCCTTTTTTTTCGTCGAGGGTCGACATGATACCCTGCAAGTTGCAATGTTCAGGTGTATGTAAGGATCCCTGTTGGAGTAGTAGAGCTGCCAGGTGGTGCTGCTGCCCATCATTCTGGGCCGGGTCACTTCGGAGATCGCCCTCATCAGTTGGCTCATGGAGTTTCTGCGCGCGCACATCGAGACCTGGCAGAGGAATCTGGCCCTCTTCTTCGCCGCTCCGCTGCGTTAACGTCCAGGTCCAGGTGTTCCATGTACTCAAAGGCAAACACCTGCAGCACAAAGGCATTGGATGAGGCTTCCTGAAGTTGAACAGAATCTAGGTCCCCTCAGTAGTGCCCCTTTAAAAGTTTCTTTTTTGCTTGCCCTTATACCGTTTCTTTTTTGGTTGGGAGGGTTCCCCTACTAAAATAGGCTACAGAAAAAAGTTGGTACCGGTACCCTTATTCTTCCCTCTCTACTGGAGGACCCAGAAAGTGTTGTGAGTTGCAAAGCCACAGGGCAGAACCGTGCCGCTTCAGACAAAGAAAATAATGTAAATATATACATATATAGATATCTTGTTTAAAACAAACAAAATCGGTGTGTTGCCTCCTGGCTGCTCCTTTGATGTGCAGCTTGAGGGGCAGCCGTGTTTGCAGGCATGTCCATGTGAAGTTGCGACAATTTCCCATCGAGGTGAGTCTCGCGTTTGCGAGCAGATTTCACGACTTTCTCATGGAGGTGGATATTCTCAGCGATGAGCTCGCACGTTTTTCGGCGCAAAATGCCAAGTGCTTCTGCTGCAGCAACAGCCATCGACATCCGGTGACTCTGGAGGTGTTGTCGTGTGATCGAAAGCTGGTGAACCACTCCATCGCCCATTGGCAGCTTGGTCAAAACATGTGCCCTCCACTCAAAATACCTGCTTTTTTCAGGGTATTTTTGGGAAACCCTGGTTTTCCATGGTAAATACCTTACCTTTTTTTAGCAGAGGGTCGACATGATACCCTGAAAAAAGAAGGGTATTTGGAGTAGAGGGTGGGCTGGGCTGACTTGAGCGGAGCCCCAAAGAAGGAGCAGTCTGGTGTCGAACAAGCTGGGAAGGCTCAGCAGTCCCGATGGTAGATGCTTTTGGTCATACTGTGGATGGACAAATTTCAACCTAAGAAGCCCTGGAAGGATGATTCCCACCCAAGTATCAACAAACCATGGTTTCCATGGTTTCAAAGTGATGCGAAGTGGATTTCGTCCATCCACTGTACTGTGTTGAGGACAAGGCGCAAGTTGTACACGCCCAATGCGGGGGCAAAACATGATTGCCAGCCTTGGCCTCTATGGGCCATGGCAATGTCAAAGTGCAGGGGAGCTCCAGCCACTCGTCCGGGAAAAAATCCCGCAGCCCATCGTTCGGATCAGGTATGGCAATGGTATTGGCAACGTTCAGGAGGGCCTGGCTCGGTTTGACGCGCCCTGGCCACACAAAAAGGAAACCGGGGGGGAAAGGGAAAGACGAAAATGCGAGTTTCGGGTCTTTTTTTGTTTTCCAAAAAATGGGGTCGGTTTTTGTGTGTGTGTTTCTTTTTTGGGGGGGTACCGGACCTAGCGGCCCTGTTTTTTTTGTGTGTTGTTTTTCGTGGGGTACCGGACCCTTCTGCATCGAAAGTCGATGGGGATTGTCTGTCCAACAACTGAGGTTGCTCGGCATCGGAATTCGGTGGGTTGGCTTTGTTCCAACCACTTTTATAGATTGTGTGATAGAAAACTTGGTAGCCTTTTAGCTTTTTAGCGTTTAGTGGTAGTTTCCATTTAACTCACTAAACATGAAACTTTTAGCGGGGGATCTGAGGGCAGCCCAGAAGAATCATTGGCAATGCTGAGCTTCACAACAGACAGATACGAACATGAGCCACGATGTGGTTGGCCATCGCCTTACAGGGGGATGCTACTCCTGGTGCATGAAGGTTCCTTGGCGAGTCCCACAGCACTCACCCTACACGTTCTCATGACTGCGCAGAAAGGAACACGCATGAGCGCTCCGATTTACACATTTTGCGAGGCAACTAAAAAGCGGACTGCGCATCTGCAATCCAGCGCAACACCCCACTAACAGGTCTTATGTTGGTTTCTCGTTGTGAAAAATACGTATATATTCCTGTGTTGACGGGTTGGCATGTATGTGTTGGGTATTGAAGTACACCATTGGAATCTCTACACACCCGATTCACCCCATATAGACACTGATACTTAGCTCCGCTGATCGGAGCTTGAGGACCATGTTGAGCTTTGATTCAGCCGTCAAAGCTTTTTGAGCTCCGGTAGAATGTATGCGAGCATGCTTGCGGTTTTTATGTGGACGAGCTGTTTTTTGCCCAGCTGGAAGCTTGGAGTCTTTGGTCAAAAAGCTCTGGGGTGCGTTCAGGGATGGTTCCAAAGGAGGGTTCCAGGGGGTCTGGGGCTGGGGATACCACCTGGGCTTATTCAGGCCAATGAACAAAATCATGGTTTCGCCGCTGTCTTTTTTCTCTGCAACAGCCAGCGAGCCAATCGTATTGGCCGAGGTTCCTTGCGGTTTTAGGCAAACCACAGGAAAACCACGACTTTGGGGGGTTTGGGGGGTCCCGTAAAAAAGACACCCCCATGTTTGGATGGTCACTGGGGATCTCGCAATTTGCGCATGATGCTAGGAGCTGATTCGCGGACAGCTGCGCCAACAGATCCGCGAAGTTATCCGCGGCGCGAGCATCTGGGCCGAGAATCCTTTGCAAAGATCTTTCAGCTTCTTCAAAGTATTTCAGCTTTCATCTTTCACCTCGCTAGATGCAGCATAACGAGAGAGAAACGACTCCCCTTTAGAAGTCAGGCAAACTATCAGCTTCCCTCTTATTGGTGGTTTGGAGCCCGGTGGTTTGGTGGTTAAGGATTCCCATCTATCCGCTACAAGAACCACAGGTTGAAATCTGACTCCAAACCACCAATCCAAACCTCCCATTAGGGGGTACCTGAATCTGGATGTGTTCCCGTTGCCCAGTGTCATGCTGTTTGATCTTTTTGGTAGGAGTTCCCTTGAGCATAGAGCCACCAAGTATATGACTGTTTGGCCAAAGGGTGAGTGGGTTCTGCCTGTGGCCAAACGCATCAATAAACACCCCAGTTGCCCAGTAGCACCCTTGTTTCAACTTTTCTTTGGGAGAAGGGCTCCCCTTCAAACTCAACCAACCAACAAAGGATGGCCTTGTTCTTTTCCCCCATGGCCACCGGGCATCAATAAACACAAATGGACAAATTGCTAGCCTCCCACCAATCAGCATGGAAGCTGACGTTCGGGACCCGGTCCCTTCTCTTAAGGAACATGCTTGAAACCAGGACCCGCGAACGTCAGGTGCACGGAATTGAGAGATGTTCAAAGCCTGGGTCCCAGGAACCCCCCAAATGTCAGGTTCCATGTTGATGAATTGGTGGGAATTGACAGATGTTCAGGTCGCAGGACCCCCAAATGTCGGGTTCCATGTTGATGAATGATAAATGAATGTTGAAAGCCTGGAACTAAGGAATACCGTACCACTTTGTGCTGGTGTCTTCTGTGTGGCCAGCCATGCACCAACTGGACCTCATGCAGGAGCGGGATTTTTTTCTCCGGCTCGGGCAGGAAGGCTTTTTTGAGGGGAACCCGGTTGTGGGTAAGTGAATGAAATGGGTGCTAAATAGCCCGTACTTGTTGGTTTTCCCCAAAAGGAAGCCAAAAGGCGGGAGGTTGTCGTGTATGTCCACGTATGTTATTTAGACCTAGGTCCCCCAGTAGTGCCCTTTCTCACCCCTTTTTTGGTTGGGAGGGTTCCCCTAAAATATACAAGCCAGAAAGACACATCGGGTACCAACTTATTCTAACCTCTCAAATCTGGAGGACCTAGGGACTCTGATTAGTAGAATCCCAGATAGGAGGTGATCCTCAAGGGGCCCACCCACAGTTCCATCTGAACGGGTTCGGCGCCCGGTTCGCCCTTCGGTCCATCTTGGCACTGACCCGTTTGCCTTTGTTTCTTCCAAGACGTGGATATCTATCAGTGCAAGGTTTATAGGGAAACTTCCTAGCATGTTTCTTTGGGGCCGTATCTGGATGCTGCAACCTCCTGTGGCAAAAACATGTGGAATGATATGTGGAATCATTTATCTGCAAATGCAGGGGACCACCCAACAGCAAAAAGCACCAGTGGACAATTGTTGGGCTACCTGCTACCCTTCTTCCAACATTTGTGGATGTTGACAGGATAGTCTTGGACTCTTTTCCTCGGGAATCTTTGATCCACTTCCATGGTTGTCGATGATTGAGGGTATGAGTGAGGGCAACTACTGTGGACAAATTCCTGCACCACCGTTCAGAAGCCCTGGTTTCTGATTCGATTCCCATACAAAATGCCAACAAACAATGTTTTTTTTTTTTTTCTTTTTTTTTTTTTTCTGGTTTCAAAGTGGTGCGAAACGGATTTCGTCCATCCACAGTATCACCCAACAACACAAGTTGAACAAATCGTTGGTTACCTTCTAGTCCACCCTTTAGAATCCCACAAGAAAACCGTTACGTTACCTAGGCTCCCACTCCATCCCCTCGCCGGTCCGGGGGTGAAAAACTCGTGCGGAAGGACTGCCGGACCAGCCCTTGGGCACGCGTGATTCAAAGCTGCTCGGCTCTTTTTCGCCAGAGGTTGTGGGTCAAAACTAATGGTACCATTTGTAGGTGCACCACCCGTTTTAGGACCTATTTTAGTGGGGATTGTGATGTTCACTGGGGGTACGGGATTTTGACCCATGGCCATGTGTGACTCGTGTTGTTGTTGTTGTTTTTGAGTTGGTACCTGATGTTTTGATGGCTGCTAAACGGAAGCCAAAAGGAAAACCACAATCCGGTTTGGGGTCCAACCTGACAAAGGTGAGCCGCCCAGATGGGGTTGCTAGATTTTAGGTTCAACCCTGGCCAAGATAGCAGGCTGTGGGGATAGAGCAAGTTATCGAGACCAGAAATCTGTCAAAACTTGGGTGCCCGCTGGCCGCCTTCACAGGAAGCTGTTGTTTGGATTCGCTGCCAGGTATTCACATCATGTTCGTGTCCTTTCCTCTGGTCTTTGCCACTCGGACGCAAAAGTTTGGGCTGTGCAGGACGTTCCGGAGCAGTTTGAACCCCAAGAGGTGTTTTTTACTCGGACCCTGGATGTTTCCTCCAACAGGGGGGGTGGGTCAGGGGCTCAAGCCAAAGGCGTTTTGCCCGCAAGTTTCTTAGCCTTCCCAAGCCGAAGGCTTTGTTTGATGTGGTTTCAACTAGCGTTTGACCTCGGCTGAAATACTGAAAACTTCCGCATCCTAATTTGGGACACCGCTCCTCAGGCGAAGCCTTCCCACACCCGAGCATCCTGTCGAAACGTGTCAAGGGAAAGGAATGGAGCTGTGTCAACCGACTTGGGCCGCTCGGATGGCAAAAAAAAGCCATTTAGGTGCCCGGAGCTGGGTTTGGAACTTCAGAGGTTCAGCGGCATCCAAAGAAGCGCTGCATCAGCGCCATGTTTTAGCGCTTGCTTTGAACGAAGTGTCACCCCTTCCAGGGACTTGCCAACCCAGTTCCTGTTTCACATCCGATATGTCAGATATAGATGCTCCACATACCATTGCACGGAAAGATACGTTTTTGGGTTTTGCGTTGTTTTTGTTCTTCCTTTTTTGGCATACTACGGCCTCGCAGGGTCTTCTGATGACCTGCAAAAGGCTTTGCATTATGAGTTTCGCTTCTTTAATGGTTGGTCGACGGAGTGCATGACACGATGTTACGCATGACACGTGTTTCTGTGACAGCCTGCGATCTCCTTTCAACCGTCGATTCCTCGACGAGCCCAGCAGGAAGAACGCCCTGTTTGAGTTTCTATTGGGCTCTCAAGGGATGTGCTTTTCAGGCACCGAATCAGATGCTTGGTTTCTAGGGGTTGCTTCCGATCCCATTCTTTTCAACCATCCTTCTTTTCAAGCACGGATCTGTTTCCCCTGTTTTTTTTGATGGGTTCCTGAAAAGATTCGGATCCCTGGAAAGAATGGGAAGGTGTAGATGGTTACATGAATTTCGCTGGTTGTTTGATTGACTGCATTGGCTACGAAAGCTTTTGGCCGAGAAGCGCCGGAGGCGATGATGATGGCAGTGATGCGGGTCTTGACCAAGTGGCCGAGGCTCAACAAGTGCGACTTGGACCAAAACAAGGGTTTGACTTTCGACCACCCCAGGGTAGACTGAAACCCAGAGGGGTGGTTCATCCCTTCCAAGAGGAGAAGCCCTGGGTTTAAGTCTATCTTGGGGTAGTCAAAAAGTGGAACCCTTCCCCCAGCTGCTGGCCATAGGCCTGGGGAGTTTGGTTTTGGGTTGTCGGGTAAGTGTTGGTGTGTCAGGTTCCTTGCTGGCAACAGCAGGGTGTTTTTGTTGGGCTCGATGCAATCAACGAGTTGGGGGAGGCATGTGTCCAGAAAATCACGAGCTGCCTTGGAGCTGGCTGACAGGTACAAACACCCCGTCTTGCACGCGACATGATGCGTGGTTCATATCAGGGTTCGGAATACCCAACAACCCAAGAATGACACGTGCAATGAGAATATATATATATATACATAATATATATATATATATATGTATATATACATATGCCACGACGTGTTTTGTTTTCCAAGATTCGTTGACCGCTCCAGCGGCATCAACCTTGGCCATCCACCGTCTTTTGGGTGAAGCCTTCCGAAATTCAGGTTGCAGCACGGTGATCTTCGCCTTGACGAATTGTGGGCTTCACTGGGCTGCTCAGTACGGCACCTCAAGAGGGGTTCTCGGTTCTCGGTTCTCGGCTTTTGAAAAGGGGAGCCCCCTGGGAAAAAATGCCGTGGCTGTGGTTTCCTGTTGCTTTCCCGGGGAAAAAAAAGCAGGAAAAAAGGGCAAACACCTCAGAAGAGGTGCGATGATTTGTTGGGTTATTTTGAAAACTGCTGCTTTGGTTCCATTTGGGTTCCGCTTGAAAACAGTCTTTGGCCCTTGTCAGGAGTCCACGGTGAAGAAACACCCAGGTTTGAGACCGCCTTTTGGACACATGAAGCTGAGATCGGAGGGGTCTTTTTGCCACCTTTGGTGGGAAAAATGATGGACCCCCTTGTGAAGGATTTTCTCGCAAAAGGTGGCAAAAAGACTCTGGCTGAAATTCATTCCTTGGACCTGATGAGGTTTCGATACGCTGCGGCAGACTGCTGCGTTTGGCATCATCGCCCACATCCTCATGGTTACATGTCTTGCTGTGCAAGCCCGGCAGCATTGGTCAGGGTTGGCCATGGTTGCGAAACAGGGAGGGGGGTGGACCCAGTTGTTGTGATACCAAGGGAATCGCCTTCAAAGTGCTGGATGGGGAAAGTAGTCAGGAGAATGGCCCGTTTGGCATTCTGCACAACAATGCGTTTGGCCGTCTTTCCCGTTTTCATCCGTTCCTAAGGATGATATATGACGCGTTGAAGGGGCTCCCGCTGACATGTTGGGAACACGGCAAAGCCTGGTTTTTCATGGCAAGCATTGGTTTTATGGGAAGAATCCACTGCTATGCTATTTCGCATGTGTTGTGGAAACCCTTGTAAAGAGGCAGAACACCCACACTGATGCAACACAACTGTCCGTACTCAACCTTTTAACTGTGGGTTTCAAAGTTGTGGAAATTCACCCTCCCACCAATCAACATGGAACCTGACAGGGGGGGGTCTGGAAGACCATTGCCCTTTTAAAGGGACCCTCTATCAGGTTCCATGTTGGGGTAATTACTCCTACCTCCCTTCAAATCAACTGTCTACTTCGACACCACAAAACCGAGGTATCGTGGTGCTGCTTGGGGAGGCTGTGCTGGTCTTCGTGTTCTTTCTGAACGGCAACACCATGCAGCTGACGCGGCGCCTCGCCGAGCGCGTCACGCGCCGGAAGACCCTCGCGGGCCCTCGGCCCTCGGCGCCGGCGCGAGGGGCGCCGGCCGCCGCGGCGGTGGAGCTGGTGCAGCGCAGCGCCACCAGCTGAAGACGGAGAGGTGCAGAAAGTCCTTCCGCACCGTAGGGCCGCCAAAATCTGTTGGCTTGGGGGAGTCTAAAGTGGTACCATGACCGCTTTTTTTGCTTGGGGATCCCATCAGCTTGGGGGAAGCCTTCAAAATTGCTCACGTGGCACCGTGACCGTTTGTTGAAGATGAAGCTCGGCGCCCGCTTGCGGCCCGTGTGTTTGTTCAAGTGAGAAAGCAAGGATGGTCCGCATACACTCAAGAACCCAACCCGCGAGTCTTAGATGCCGCTCGCTGGGGTGCCTAGGTCCCCCAGTAGTGCCCTTTTACCTTTTTTTTTGGGAGGGTTCCCCTACTGAAATAGACTACAGAAAAAAGCTTATTCTAACCTCTCTACTGGAGGACCTAGGTGCAGCTTTGCTCATTTGCACAAAGGCGCGACAGGTCCTCTTGCCTCGAGCATTTTCGGCCCTCGGGCGCCAGACTGCGGACTCCGCAAAGCGGTGTCAAGTGCAAGCATAGCTCAACTCGGTCACTAAGCCATTCGCTTCTTGGGTCGTATATATTTTGCATGCTACAAGAGGACACTTTTTGTTTTCCTTGCCAAACTCGAATGATGACCTCGTTAATTGGCAATTTATTGAGAGAACAGTAGCCTTGGCTGAGTTGGCTTCGTGCATGCTAATTCCGCAACTGTAAATGTGAGCTTACCGCGCAGAGACCAACGTGTTACTGGCTTTGACAGCGCGCAAAAGCACAGTGCAGAGAGCCCCACGCGTGGTTTCGGATCTTGTTGCTTGGCTTGGCTTGGGTCTCGGCCAACAATGCCAGACAATGACACATCTCGTTTAAAGCAATCTGACCGAATCACGATGTCCAGTTGATACTCCAAGAAGGGCTCACGAAAACCCGGCGTCGATCTTTCGAAAGTCCGGCCAGGTCGGCATCTTCGAGTTTTGGAATCGCAGGGAGCAAAAGGTGCTGCGGCCTGGCGGAGGGTGCTGGTTTTCTTATGTGATTTACATACATATATATATATATGTGTACACATATACAGGTACATACATATATATATATATATATATACACGTGCAAATATATAATAGATAGATACACGAGCACCCCTCCCCAGGGCCTACCTTCCCATATTCGAGTTGAAGGTGTAGCAGCCTGGGGCACGGCTCACTGGTCTCCTTCGTGACTGCGGGGTCAACCTGACAGCGAACGGTTCCAGGCGTTGAGTCTCGAAGCCTTAGTTCCCGGCTCGGGACCGTCTTGCCAGTTGTGCGTTGTTTGTTGATAGCCGGGTCTGTGCCGGGTGCAATCGCTGGCATCGATCTAGCATTACCGCAACATATTCTTGCACAGCTTTGCAACCACGGCCGTTTTGATGGCCAGCCTTGCTGCGCGGACTGTCTGGAGAGCTGTTGGCACACAGAGCAGCGATGGCAGACAACTGAAGACAATGCTGCGCCAGGGGCGCAGATGGGCAGATGGTTGCAGCAACATTTGCCTGCGCAAACGCAGCGTGAATTGTGGGGCACGCAGCTCGAAGCTGCAAAGGGTGGCGGCAAGGGCAGTGATGATTGCTATGCTCAGAGTTGAAAGCAGCATAGCGCAGTCGGTGCTTGCACTGTCAAGACAAGACGCGTAGTTCGTGGAGCCACTCCGGTGTGGTGTCCTGAGCTGGGATGTGAACTGGGTTCCACTCACCTCCAGGCAGAGAACACGACGTACCACAACCTTGTTCTTCAGGGGAGGAAGCTGACTAATTTGGCCACAGTGTTCGCCACAGCCTTCAACCCGATGAAAAACTTGCGGAGCGTGAAAACTTTCATGAAGATGCATGGTGGCTTGAGTTTCATGACCACCTGGCCGGAGAGTGTCTATGGGAGCTCACCTGTGAAAACGGCCTGAGCTTGACGATGGTGACGGCGTCGAGACGCCGACCAAGACCTCGCCGGAGCTCCTGCTGCCAACTTGTCCTCACGACTCAACGGGGTGCTTCGAGCTTGAACAGACCAGCAAGATGGCCATGCGCATGAGCTGGGAAGCTGTTGGCAGAAAGAGCTGAGTGCAGGGGATGAACAGCAGCTTGTCCTGGATTCGGTCAAAAACCAAACCCGAGCTCACCGTTGCCCTGGCAGCTGGCAAGGACTCCCGTAAACTTGCTAAGCAATATGAGCTACCTGAAGCTTTGCACTTGTGTCAGCTGCGTGGCCCAGCCACCTGCACCCTTGCACAAAGCCAGTCAAGACTTTGAGACGAAGGACGAACTTGTCGCGCGACTTGACGCGACTTGCACGAGACTGATCGCCGCAGATGGCAGTGTCAAAACACTAGGCAGACAGCTTCGGGTTCCAGCGCCTTCGCAACACACAGGTTGGATCAGCGCATTTACAGCGCAGAGGCGTGGTCCTTGTACCAATCGCTCTTCATGATTGAGCAGGCGGCTAGACCTGCAATTACCCTGTGTGACTGTAAGAGAGTGCGCCGCGGAAGCAAACTGCCTCTCTAGTCGGCTGAGAGTGATCGCTACCCTCGCGCCAGCATGCCGCTCAGCCCCTGCGCGTGCTGACTGGACATTGCCGGAGGGTCACACCGCGGCCCTTTGAACTCAACAGGCTGGCAGATCACGTTGCAGTGACCCGGCGCACTCAACATCTCGCGCAACTGGACCAGAGTAGCCAACTGGAGTATCCAGGCGTGTGGCAACACCAAGTGCTTGGAGACTTTGACAGTGAAGCGCGACGACTGCCGGTTTGGCAGTCGGACCTTTGAACTCAACACGCGCGCTAACACTGACGCAAAGGGCATCCGGTCCTAGCAGACACCTGCTCACATAACAAGCATACTCTCGGGGAAATTCAGCGCCCCTGCGCTTTCCAGTTATCCAAAACCATTTGTGCGACAATTTCGGGAGGGAACCTATCATGTGGAGCCAGCCGTTCTTTTCGTTGGGTGGGTTCCCCAGTTAAAATGCAAATAACCCCAAGACGCGTTTCCTACCCAAACGGGCTGCAACTGGGCGCCAAACGAACGGCCGGGTTTGGTTTCTCTTAGGGTTGCACCCCTCAGGGCGCCAAAGCCTAGTTCAGTGATTCCATTCTCCACAGTCAGCAAGCCCCAGAAACACGCCTTCAGGCGACTGGCTGCAAGATTGTTTTGCATGTTTCTTGAACAAAAACAGGGGGTTCGGAGTCCAAAAGTCCAAAAGCGAAGCACGAAAGGACACCAAAAAGCAGGGGGTTTAGTGTCCAAAAGAGAAACCAAGAGCAAACCAACCATTGTTGATTCAATATAAATATATGTCTATATATATATACATACATAAATGATTAGTTTTGTATTATATGTGTATGTATATATATATATATATATACACTTGTCTTTTTGAGGGCAAAAGACTCTTTTTTGAGAGCCCTCACCAGCTTCAAGCCCCCCGCAGGCACTGCAGCTGGTGCCGGAGGATAGCATGGGGCACATGGCCCGACACCTCATGAGCCGGGAGCTGAACATGTCCGAGGCTTCGATGACGCATTCTTCGGCGTTTCGTTTTCTGGACCCCCCAAAATGGCGATTTCCGGTTGAAATCTCGTGGTTTCTCTTGGAATGCCGCAAAGGGGTACCAACTCAAAAAAAAACGCACATGCACCCGTATCATTTCCCAAAAAATGTGATGTCCTACCACCCCCCAGAAAAAGAAACGCCCGTATCACCCAATGTATGTATGTCACACAACTGAACCTGGACATTCAAGATGTCCAACGTACAAGTTTTTTTTGCAACCTGCAATCGTTGTTGGTGAATTGAACTAATTCCCGTTTTCTTATGGGTACTTATCGTTCCCGCCGGCTTTTTGTGTTTCATGGTTTTTTCTTCCCCTAAGCGCTGAAATGGGGTCCATAGGCCCAGAAATCGGCGACTCTGGGGTGGTTTGGGGGAGCTTTCAGGGAGGGATTTGGAGGCTTGCAGTCCGGTTCCCTTTGGGCTGGGGAGATCACGTGGGCTTTGTTGTTTTTCTCCCTTTTTCAGGACTTTTGTCATTGGGAACAGTTTTAGGAGACAGGAAATCGGACTTTTGTTTGGGCCAACCGGAAGTCAGGTGCTCTACTTTTGAAGCTTGGTGACCCTTTCCAGTTGGAAGGGCTGTGAGGGGACATGCAGCACCCTGTTTTCTTGTTGACCTTTTAAAGGGTTTTTCCGATTCTGCCAAACAGGGAAGGGTCAAAAGGCAGCCAAAGAAAGGTGAAGGATCTTGGCTCTGTCCCAGACCTAGCGAGTAGGGTGCCCATAGGTTTTAGATTTCATCCGCCCCTGTTCTATTTGCTGGCCTTTTGCGTTGCGTTTTCCTTTGCCTGACGCCTAGTTTGTTGACTTGTTGCCTGTGTCTCTTTGTTACTATGTCTCATTGCTTGCCTCGCGCCCTGACTGTTGCACTGATTTGACTGTTTGGATCGCTGCCTTGCTTCATTCGCTCGCATGGTTGACGGTGGGTTCCTTTGATCTTGGGAGTGCGTTGAACTCCATTCCAACACATTGGCGGCTTGCAATCAAAGAGAAGTCGCGACTGAGCCGACATTCTGATTTGAGTCCAGGCAAGGGACTCCTGACAAACCTTTCTCGACGGCGGTTTTGCGAAGTTCAACAGCTCGGGTCAAATGCAAGTGTATTCAAAGGAGGGGGATTCAGTATTCCCTGCGACCCCTGATTCCACGTTTATTTGTTCAAAAAACGGCCCTCACAGTCTCCATGCCCGGAGACGGCCCATATATCGCATGCCAAGCCCACGGTGTTTTTTGGAGCACTGGCTGAGGTTTGCACCTGAACTTGGCGCAGACTTGTCTTCAGCTCAAGGCGTGATCGACACTTGGATTGCGGCACACGTTGTTGGCAGAACTATTGCTGGATTGTAATATCATTTATACTCCGAGTGCAGTCAAAAACTGTGCTGGACCCCATGTCGTTCAAAATCCATATGCCGGATGGTACTTGTAGCTTCGCGGACATCGCTTCGCTGTCCCAAATGCACGGACTAGGAAAGTCGGGATTTTGAACCCTGGCGAGTGTCAAACTTAAACTTGGTGGTTCGGTTCCCGGTTTTCAGTCTTTTTGGGTTTTGCGGTAGTTTCCATTAAACCACCAAAAGTAAACTTTGAGTAGGGGATCTGGGAACAGCCAAGTTAAGAATGCAATTGGAAGCGACAGGAAGCCCTTGGGTTCTCCCGTCTCACGCGGCCAGTGGGTCGCTCACCGCAGGCTTACGAGCCGGTGATCTTTCACACCACCCAGGCGCTAAAGGTGGACCAAGAGAATGCCAAGGCGATCGGCTGTCATATCCAGCTGGATCCCGTGAAATTACCCATATTCCACAGGGCTCCTTAAAAGATACATGTTGCAACCATTTGAAACATGTTGCTTTTAGCCCACCAAAATAAAGAGAAACCACAATTTACAAGGCAATGTTCAGGTGTATAATGTAAGGATCCCTGTTCCAACTGGTGCCAGCGGTTTTTGTGCGAACATCAGCAACTGGTTGAAAGACCACCAATCCCAACAGGTGCAGTTTTGCTCAGGGTCTTAGGGTGCCAGCTGTGATACGCAGGGATTGCTTAGGTGAGAAAGTAGTTGTCAGAATCAATTGATATCACAGGGATATGTTCCATGCGCACACTGGTAGCTAAGTTATTCCCCAAGCTCGCCAATCTACTGGCAAAGGTTCCTTACTTGTGGGCTTCTGATATTCATAGGTTGGTGAAGCATAGTAAGTTACCGGATTTGATCGCAACTTGAGCAGATTATGGAATGGGCGGGGTGACCCCAATCAAGGGAAACCCTTCAATGTACATGTTCCTTCGGAAAAAGGGAACTCGCGTTTGCGGACAACATAACTCGATGGTCCTCACACAGGGAATTGCTGTGCCATCGAAAGCGCTGAAGAAAGTTGCTTGTTCAGGGGTTGTCTCGTGCCAGGTTGGCAACATACAGCTAAGTCTAAGTGACAAAGTGGCACGGGGAGTGGGAATCCCAGTTTAGAGGTTTGGAGTCCGCCCCTTCCAGTGCAATTTGGCAAAAAACACCTGCACCTTTTCATGGGGGTTCGGGGAGGGAGGGTGGAGGGAGCCCAAATAAACCCTTAGCAAGGCCGGGCTTATTTGGGCTCCCTACCCCTCCCCTCCCTCCCCTCAAGCCTCATGACAGAGTTTCCAGTTTTGACGCAAAGAGGTTACCAATCGTGTCCAGGTCTGGAGAGCAGTCCCATCAGTTGTCCAAGCTTTTGATGCCTTGCCAGCGGCTATCTCCAGATGCATAGCGGCTATCTCGCGAGTGAGACTCAGCATGCCACTCCAGTATTTGCCTGTTGCTACCTTCCTGCCAATTCACACGGAACCTGGCAGGGGCATCCTGGTTTTGACCATTTTCCTTTAAAAAGGGACCTGGGGTCTGCACATTTCAGCGGTCAGTTTGTGGCTCAAGAAGCCCTTCCTTAAGGTCAATTCAGTTGCCGTGGGTCAACACTGGTGCCCTTTTGGGGTAGGTTTCACCCATTTCAGTACCTATTCTAGTGGTTGGGTTGAATCGGATGTTCACTGAGGCTACGATTTGGATTTTGACCAATGTTGGGGACCGTTCCTAAGGAGCTGCATTCGTCAGTGCCAGGCATTCTACCGACGAGGATTGGCACAGGAAGGTCTGGGCAAAATCCAGGCGCGTTCGGGGGGTTCGGGGGGTTTATGCCAGTAATAAACTTTGGTGCATTTTGCTTGGCTGTTAGGACTTTAACTTTTTGCCAACAAATGGGTTTTCCACTAAACCACCAAAAGTTAAACTTTTTGCAGGGGAGCAGAAAGCAACCAAGAGTAGGTGTCCTTTTGATCGGTTAGTTTGCATAGAAATGGATGGGTTCCACTGGTTTCGATGTGTTTCAGTGCCAGTCCTTTCAGCTCTGTGATCTGGCGAGTATCCAAGGTGGCCGATGTTCGTCAATTCGTTTCCAGGGTGTCATGGGTCCAAGGATTTCTGCGCCAAATGGGTTTGTGTCGGAGGAAAACTTCCATTTGCTTAAGAATATGTGTTATTGTTTTATTTTCCCCTGTTGGCTTTAAAGGGAATCTATCACTGGAGCTATTTTTTCCCAGGGGGCGAAGAAGCAAATGGCAGAAACGGCTTCTTCGCGCATCGCCATGAATCGCCATGAGAGGCAGCTGCCAACGACCTCCAGCGCGCCGTGAGGCGCCCAAACGCTCCGTGCTCCGTGCTCCGCCGCGAACGCAGGGGACGTGACGTTATTCCCGTGGTGTCTCGCAAGCGAAACCCGGCAGTTCTCAATACTATGTGTGGATGGGGTCCCATCAAAAAGGAGTATCCACTACATGGCTGTTGATCAGGGCTAGCATTGCCTGTGGCTGTCTGTCTGCCCAGTTGATGGCAAAACTGGAGTAAAACAAGGGATCCACTCGCACAGGAGGACAAACCCATTCTGATTTCCTTCGGGGAACAAGTAATATCCTTCGGTTGCGCCGAGCTACAAGATCCAAACTCTGGCTTCCCTTCACCACCCGAATTCCCCCACCAGTCTGCAAGTCTGAAAGAAAACCTCCCCAAACTCCGCGAAGGCAAGGGCACCAACCTTTCGAAGCCCGCGAAGAATTTCCATGTTGGGGAAAATTTGCCAAAAGGGGCTACCAAGAGGGATGTTGTTAATGATATTTTTCCAGACCCCCTATTTAACACTCATTTTACATGTGGATGGGTATTTTTCCCAGATCCCCTATACTTTACATATTTGCACTTTGTTTTTCTCCGGAGGATGTTCGAAGGAAACATGGCCACGTGTGAACCTGGGAAGTTCTTGACTTATTTGCCGTTCTTACCAATTTCCTACGACTGTAGATAACTTGGAGAATGGGGCGCTGTAAGCCTCGAGTTACTAGGTACAAGCCACGTGGCTCATCTCCGTCTAAAGACCTCAGTTGCTTGATTTGACAATCCTTTGTCGCTTTTTGAGTGCGTCTTGACTTGAAATTTGGGTTTCTGTTCGACCACATCGAAAAGCGGGGGTCCCTGATGTTGAGAAACACTGGACAATCATCCAAGCCTTTTTCCAATAGGTGTGCTTTCTTTGCGCCAGGATCGAGCCGCGCAACGCGGAGGTCAGGAAGAAGTGTCCAGGGTTTTGGCAAACTGTCGAATGCCTGGAACAGATCCCCCAAAAACTTGACTGCGGCTGCAAGTGTCTTGTTCTCGAATGACAGCTGGAAAAGCATCACTACAAGCTGGGTGCGTTTCTTTTTGTGGGTACTTTTTTGTGGTGGTTTTCAATTAACGCAGAGGAACACCATCATTGGGGTGGGGGTAAGATATACATATATATACATATATGTAAAGAACACACACCCATCTAGAGCTGCACTTTGCAAAAGTAGCCGGCGGCCCAACTTGTTTTCGCCTGCTGGGAAAAGCTCCGTTACGTCCTGAGGATCATGCTCAGCGTGAAGAAACTGTCGGGTTCAACTGGTCTTGTTTTTCCCACCCGACAGGAAGGGGTTGTTAGACTTTATGTTGGAATCCGCGTTTGCGATGCTTCTGCACCACGCCCCCACCCAGTATCCCGCCAGAGCAGCTCGCCAGTGGATCCCGCCGAGTATCCCGCCAGAGCAGCTCGCCAGTGGCCGCCAGAGCTGCTCGCCAGTGGATCCCGCCGAGTATCCCGCCAGAGCAGCTCGCCAGTGGATCCCGCCGAGTATCCCGCCAGAGCAGCTCGCCAGTGGATCCCGCCGAGTATCCCGCCAGAGCTGCTCGGATCCCGCCAGAGCAGCTCGCCAGTGGATCCCGCCGAGTATCACGCCAGGGCCAGAGCAGCTTGCCAGCCGAGGATCCCGCCAGAGCGGCTCGCCAGTGGATCCCGCCGAGTATCCCGCCAGAGCAGCCCGCCAGTGGATCCCGCCGAGTATCCCGCTGAGTATCCCAGAGTAGCTCGCCAGTGGATCGCGCCAAGTATCCCGCTGAGTATCCCAGTGCCAGAGTGGGTCGCCAGTGGATCGGGGCAAGTATCCCTCTGAGTATCCCTTGGCGGTGGATCCTGCCAAGTATCCGGCCAGCGTCGAGCCGGAGCGGCTTGCCAGTACTCGCCAGTGGATCCCGCCAGTATCCCGCCAGAGCAGCTCGCCAGTCTGGTTTTGCTTAATGTCCCGCCCGGTGCACAGTTGGGTTTACATTTCATGTTGGTGCCTTCGTGTTTTGAGTGTGCCCTGAGGCTCGGAAAGGGTGATGCTTTTGTGTTGCTTTGGGCTGTGAACACGCAACTTCGTTTAATCCCCCGTCGGGTTTCTTTTTGGAAGGAGCTTGGCTTTTGTTAACGGAACCGATGTTTGAGTTCTCGAGATCGGCTTGCAGACAAGTGGAGTTTGACACACAGACAGATGGATAAGGCTCTCAATGCAAAGCTTGTTGAGCAGTCATAGGCCCCAAGCCACTCGAAAACCATGCTTGAATTCACGCAACCGTGCTCACGGTCGTAAGCTCGTGAGTGTGGAGGGTGGGGATTGCTCGAAGCGAAGCAATTATTTTTTTCTTGAGAAGAGACCTGAGGCACCTGTACTTTGTTGCATTTTGCTTGGATGTTAGGACTTTGACTTTTTGCCAACTAATGAGTCTTCCACTAAACCACTACAAGTTAAACTTTTAGCAGGGCCGGCATCTTCTTGGGATCCAAGTTTGAGACAGACTGACCCTTATTGGGGTAACTCCCAATCGGTGGCTTGGATTGGTGAGGGGATTTGAACCCCTTGGAAAGTGAAAGTGACAAAGTGTAGAGGTTTAGTGGGAAACCGCCGCTCTAGCACTAAACCACCTAAAGCACCAATCAGGGGGGTCGCTGACTTATGTTCATCCCTTGATATGGGTCACGGCTGTTGTTTGCAGAATGTGATTTGCTGTGCCAGAAGGTGTCCTGTCTCTGATGTTCGTTGCACGCAGGTACGAGGAGTGGGAGCCTTACTCTGCGATTCGCCACAGAGCCGATGTGCCTCTGACATGCAGAGGTTTGCTCCCCAACGCCCAGGCTCAAGAAGGTTCTGGCGGAGGCAGAGAGGAAGAAGGAAGAGGAGCAGTCCGAAAATCGAACGAATCGGCGATTGAGTGGCATGTGGCATTGTATAATTTTAGGAAACCTCAGGCATGCGATTTGTGTGTACTCAGAGTGCCTGGTTTTTGCAGGGGCTGGTTCCGCCTGTCTTTCAAAGATAACGCCTTTGACTGTTTGACTGTTTGAAGAGATGGCGGATTTCGGAATCCAACTGCATGTGAGTCACACTCAAAACCCGGGTAGACGAATGTTAGCAAGGGACAATCCCCTTTCTTAATTCTTGAAGCCTTCTGGGAATACGACCATTCTAAAAATCGGGGTTTTGAGCAAGTGACTCATGTGGCTGCGGCTCAAAAAACAAAAGGAATTCCAAACTGGCTTACCCTGGTAAGTGGAAACATGGACTTCAAAACCCCTGGTGCGTGGGACATGGACTCCAAAACCTGCGTATCCCGTATCCCCTCCGATCTTTTAATTTTGAGCCAGTGACTCATGTGGCTCTGGCCTGGGAGCGGAAGCGGAACCCGGAAGCGGAAGGTACCGCTCTCCTGGGCACGGGGGGTGCGACACGGATTCTTGTGGACTCTCCTGGCCTGTCTTGTGCGTCCGGATCTCAGGTTACGTAGTGAAATGTACGTACGTGTACAATATTATATATATATATATATAGATAGATGTATCTAAAGACATAAAGTGTCTCTCTCTCTATATATATATATGTATATTCGTTATCTATACAGATATATGTATATTGTATAACTATATGTATTTAGAAGACTCTTTCTGTTCAAGTCAACTTGGAAGACACAAAGCGCGGGCTTTCTCCGCCCACTTGGCACCTTGCAGGAAGAGGGTCCGCCAGTGCACGACTTCCAATCCCTGCCGGAGCGCTCGGGAAAAGGTCAAATGTTCAGCCGCTAGGTCAAATGTAAACCACCCGGATATGGCCATGGTTCAAAACCAATGGGATCCCATTTTGGGGTAGGTGACCACCCATTTTAGTACCTATTTTAGTGGGGATTGGGACGCTCACTTGCATCTGCTGAAATGAATATGTTTTGTGTTTTTTTGTTTTTTCCCCTTGTTGGTTTTAAAAGGAATTTATCACTACTGGACATATTTTCCATGTTTTTTCCAGGTGTCTTATCCAAATGGAAGACCCGGATATGGAAGGCAGCTTTTGGTCCTGGTTTCAACTTAGGGCCCCATTTTGATGTTGCTTCAACACTTTATCTGTGTGATCGAGATGTTTTTCATTGCTCCACTTTCACCTTCAAGGCGTGTGCCAGAATCATGCCCCCTGCTTTTGAGAGAAGGCTGTGGCTCAGAAAACCGGTACCAAACTGGCACCTTGGTAAATGGAACCAAAGACCGCAAACAGGCGGTTGGCCCCAGCTCTATTGTTTTTGAGCCTTAACCAGAAGTGTTTACCACACCGATTGCATTACCCGAAATCTCCTGAGTCGTTGAAAGCACCAGCTGGATGTTGAGGCCGCCCTTTCCCATCAAATCCTCCCCACTCCGCCCAAACCCCCAGGTCCCCCAGCTAGGTGCCAACTTTTGCCGCTTCTTTTTTGGTTGGGGGGCTTCCCCTAAAATAGACTACCCAGAAAAGAACAGAAGAGGAAGACCGAAGGGTACCAACATATTCCCTCCTCTCAAAGCTGCAGGCCCTCGAAATTCGCCCAGGCCAAGGGCCTGGATGGAGCTGGCACTCGGGGATGCTCCAAAAGCGCGCCTGGCCCGAGGCCCAGAAAAAATCGACTCGCAGTCTGAAGAAATTTGATCGGATCACTAAGAGGGTTTCTCCAACCACTTCTGTGATAGGGATATTTTTTTCCTTTAAGAACGAAAGAGTCTTTGGGGTTAGGCCCTTTCTGTTGTATCACAGATTCGTGGATTCCATTCCCAACCCGAAGAAACGTATCTGCCATGTCCAGGCTCTAGGGCCTGTCCACTTCCATGTCGGAAAGCGGTAATGTGGGACCCCCCCCCCAAAACCCAAACAGGATCTTCAAAGGAGTTGTCGTTTGGGGAGAAGTCATGGTTGTTGTTGGTTGAAACATTTTCCCATTTTTGATCTTATTGTGGTTTAGTGGTTGAAATCCACTGAACTGCAAAATTTTGAGAATGTTTGCTCCCCTTCCAACGTCAACCAAGGTATCTTTCCCATTCTTTCCAGGGTTGGGTGTGGCACGAAACTCAACAGGCCCCGGTTACGCAGTGGTGTCTTGTTCCCATATACCAGGTGCCAATTTGGCGTAGCATTTGTCGACAGCAAAGGGTACTATTTGGGGTACCACAACTTGGGTTTGGCTCAAAATTAAACCATCGGAGGGGCAAACCGCAGGTTTTGGTCCATGCTTCCACTTGGCAGGGTTGACTTTGGACTTCCTTTTGTTTTTTGAGCCACAGCCATTTGGGCTCCATTCACCAGGCTTCCAGTTCGGATCCCAAGTTTCTTGGGAAGACCTGTTTGAAGGAATGGAAGTTGGGCCGGCTCGCCTTATCCGGGAAAAAATGAAGAAGACAAACCGCAACCACTCCAATTGACATGGAGCCGTTCGACGTCTCCTGGTTTGGATCAGCTTCATTTCAAAGGGACCTGCCAGATCCATGTGAACTGGTGGGAGGGTAATTAAATACTGGAAGTTCCAGGGGTTGGGCCTTTCCAGCCAAACGAACCGGAGCCACGGGCCCAAGGGGGAAATCCACCTGTTCCAGCTTGCACATTCAGGAGCATGTCTAGGTCCAGCGATCGGCGCCCTTTCTTACCCCTTGTTTGGGAGATTCGGTTCTACTAAAATAGACTGGAGAAAAAAGTTGGTACCTACTTTAGGAGTTCAGCTAGGATAAAGTTCAGCTAGGGTACCAACTTTAGGAGTCCATATTTAGGACCAACTTTATTTGGTTGGGAGATTCGGTCCTCCACTACTTATTCTAACCTCTCAAATCTGGAGGACCTAGATGTGAAGCAAACGTGTGCAGCATCCCTTTGGAGTTCAGCTCTGGAGATCTTCAGGGCTGGAAATCACCGCTCCCCCGAATTCTAGCATCTAGCTGGGCATTTGGGGTTGCCTTGCCGCGGACCCCTCAAAATGACTTCCTGCAGTGTGAACCTGTGTTCAACTAGCTGCGGAGGCATTCTAGCATGGCATTGGACAAAGCCTTCAGAGCATAGGTGTCCTTTTTAGGTGAGTTTAGTTCGAAATAGATGGGTTCCACTGGTTTTATTTTTCCAAAAGGCCACCTATACTTCATAGCCTTCAGAGCCTCCACTTTCGGAGCGCTCTCGAGCGCGACGACCTGCGAAACCAGCCTCAGGTCTTCGTGCTGTATGCGGACACCGCCCGGCGCCGAGTGGCGCCGAGTGGCGCTTTTGCTCAATGCCAGTTGCCCAGTGGCGCCCTTTTGTTTTTTTTGTTTGTTTTTTTTTGGGGGGAAGGATTCCCTTTAAAGTCAACCAAGAACAAAAATGCCCCGTTTTTCCCCTAACAACCGGGTAAGTGAAGGTTGGTAAGGGACAATCCCAACCAGAAGTAGCTGCGGATATCCGCCTTCTTCATTCTTGAAGCCTGGTTCTGGGTTGACCATTTTAATACCGGGTTTTAATCATGACTCAAGTTGGGAGAAAGGCAACATTGTCAGCCTGAGTACCCAATAGACCCGGTTAGACAAACTCCTGACTAGTCAATGGGTTGCGGAGGGTTCGATTCCAGACTATATCTTTTCTTGTGCTTGTGCCAGTTCCCTCGTTAGAACATGAGTCGGTGTCATCGGTGTACCTTTCACGAAAAAGCTTTGGTGCGATTGGCGTGCAACCGCACCAGGCCATAAATGACCCTTGTTCAAAGGTTCACAGCCAAGTCAGGGTTCATCGGAAGGGCCGGCCGGATGTGTCCTACATGCTTGAATTCTACGACGGGTTGCTTTTTAGCGCTTTGCCAGAAAGGTCGCCGAGGGAAGCAGTTTAACATGAATCGACAGATGGCTGTGGGTGAAAACCGGGGGTACGGGCTTTTGAACCATGGCCAAAATGGGTTTCCACCTTTCTGGTTGATGCAAACGAACCAAGAGGCATGCCCTCTGGTCCCCCCTACTCCAAATGAGCGGCGGTTTTTTTGCCCGCAAGCTAATTTAGTGGGGAGAGGGACATTATTATTGAAAATGTGAGCCGCGCCACACGCGCGGAAGCATGCGGAAGGCCCGCGGAAGGGATTTGTTCGCGGAAGGTTTGCGGAAGATTGGTGGCTGATATACAACTAAATGTTTCAGTGCGTGCATGGAAAAGCTCGGAGAAACAATTCCAGTAGAAGAAAAGGTGTTGCTGCGTACAAGAAACGTAACGCTTACTCAAAGAGCAGATGCCAACAGCAAGCCAAGAAGGCCAAAACAGCCGGCGTACTTCGCGGAAGGTTTGCGGAAGCTTCGCGGAAGCTCCGCGGAAGGGTGGCCCCGTGTTTGCAGGCAAGCGGCCACGTAGCATGGGTAGCCCAATGGAGCCCAAGCCTACACAAGCTGCGGAACACTACCTCGCTTAAAATGACATTTGTTTCTGCGCCAATGCTCGCGGAAGCAAAACTTGTAAACCATGCCCCGCGGAAGGTTTGCGGAAGCAAACAATGAAACACATGTGCCGCGGAAGTTCGCGGAAGGGACCTCTTGGCCCGCGGGAAGGATGCGGAAGGGTCCGCGGAAGCTTGAATAATGTCCAAGCAAGTTTGTAGGGAATAAAAACCAACGCTCAAATGCCCTTTTTATTCAGGGAATAATGTCGACCCTCTACTAAAGAAGGAGGTATTCACCATGGAAAACCAGGCTTTCCCAAAAATACTAAATGAAAAAAGCTGGTATTTTGAGTGGGGGGTGCATTGTCAGACTCTAACTACTTGAAAGATTGACGGGGCACCTACTCGTGCCGTCCTTTTGGAGTGATAGGATGTGAGGCACTGGAACCTCTAACCATTGGAGGCATAGCCCCACCATTCGGTGCATTTCCCCCTATAGGAAGTCATAAGGGATTCGTTCTTTTCCAAATCCCTTTTTCAATGCATAAACTGAGAGTGGACGGTGTAGGATTTCGAGTTGCCCACCATCACTGCAGCATTTGGTGACTGGCAAGGTGGTCGGGGCGGCAATATGTTGAGGTTTGTTGCTGCCAGAGTGTCAAATGACCCTTCGCGAACCACGAAGATTGGTCTAAGTGGAGTGCTCCAAATCGGGCAACACACGCCAGTGGGTTTCATGTGCCGCTGGTTTCTTCACGTTTTGTTTTTTTTAGAACCGCTACACATATAGCTTGAAAAACATAATTCATGCACCGAATAAAACCTCAACCCGACCCTTTAATGTTTCGTGACATCAGCCCTTTAGAGGTAACCCCGGCCTGACACCCAAAGGCCTCAGCGGGCGCGCGAAAGCGACAGAAATCACAGCTCGTCAAATTGCTAGGTGCCTTTTTGCCGTGCTCATCCATCTCCTTTCTCCCATTGAGGTCTAACAGGAGCCCCAAAAAAGATGTGCATTCCCAGCAGGACATACATACGACATATATAACTATAATACATGTTATGAATGTCGAGATATAAATATGTGTTTTTGCTGTTTGGATGCGAGGGCTGCTGTTTTGGCTGGCGAGGGTCCCTGCTTTTGTCCATCCCACCAGAAGGCAAATTTGACCCTTTCTGTCCACTAAACGGCTTTGGGTTACCACATCCAGGCCCTTCCCCTTCCCTTTTATGGAAGGTCAAGGGGATGACTGAACCAGTTCTCCCCACTCTCGCAAATTGACAGAAGGACCCTCGAATGGGGCCAGGATTGTATCTGTCGTCCATATTCATATCTTGTTCCTTACATTGAGAAAGAAATTATAAATCAATATCCTCATCAGTTTCTTGATAATGTGTATTTGGCTCATGATATTCAATATGTCTAATGTTAAAATTATCTTGAATCAAACTAAGATTATCATGTTTTTTTTCAATTGAACATAGAGCTCTTGAGTCAATTGTTTTGAACTCTTGCACTCATTTTTGGGTGTTTTTGTTGCATCGTTTGAGTTCCAAACACACGGCTTCAAGAAGAGAAGCCCAGAGTCTCAGAGCCTCGTTCCGAGGTTCCCAAGACGTCGGAGAACTTCCGACAGCTCTGTACTGGGGAGCATGAAGGCGATCGCTTGGGTACCTCACTGGAGAGATGCAACGATGGGTTGGATCAAAAAAGACTTTAACTTTTTGGTTGAAGTCAAGTTGGGTTTTCCACTCAACCCCCCAACAAGTTAAAGTTGGCAGGTCCATCTCCCATTTGCCAACTAATCCCCTAAGTCGAAGTGGCAAAGTGGCACAGCGAGTGGTAATCTCACTTTGGAAACCTTGATCAGAATTTGGCTCGGAGAGTGTAGAGTCGAGCCTCGCCATGGCAGTCATCATGGCTGTCGGCGGTGAGGAGGTGATGACATCGGAGCAGTTTGCCAAATGGCGGGAAGGCCAGGACTGGAGAAGCACAGGCTTTGTGGACCAGCTGAGACGGGAGGTGGCCAAGCGAAAGGGTCTTCCCAACTTCAGGCAGCTCAAAGTGGTCAGCGGCGACGATGTGATGCTTGACGGCGCCTGGCATGCAGTGGGGCCCTTTTCTGTCATTGTGCGGCCTTACGTCCTGTTAGAAGAATCGCCAGTGTTTGAAGCAGTTCAGGATGGCGACCTTGTGAAGCTTGTAGAGCTTTTGGAAACGCCACTTGACGCGTGCATTGCTGATGAAGATGAATGGACGCCTCTGCATTTTGCAACCGAAGCAGGCTATCATGAAATTGTACAATGCTTGCTTGAAGCTGGCGCTGACAAGGACGGGGCTGAGGAAGACGGCTTTACCCCGCTGCTTTTTGCGGCCAGCAATTCTCATGCGCAAAGTGTGCGTTGCTTGCTTGAAGCTGCCGCTGATGTCAATAGGGCAAACGAGCAATGGTGGACTCCTTTGCATTTTGCAGCCAAAGAAGGCCATCAGCAGATTGCGCGGTGCTTGCTGGAAGCTAGGGCTGATGTAGACAGGGTGAACGATGATTGGTGGACACCTTTGCATCTTGCCGCGCACGCTGGCCATGCACAGATGGTGGTTAGCTTGCTTGAAGCACATGCTCAGACGGACAAGGCTAACGATAGTTGGCGCACGCCTTTGCATATTGCCGCAAAGAAAGGCAATGCAGAGATTGTGCGTATTTTGATTGGATTTGGTGCTGACATGAGGACCGTGAATGACTGCTCGAGGCTGTCGCATTTTGTAGCTGCGGGTGGCAAACACGGGTATCAGCAGATTGCAAGTTGTCTGATCGAAGCTGACAAGGACGCTGAGGAAGGCAAGTTCACGCCGTTGCTTTTGGCTGCCAGATACTCCCATGAGGAAGTTGCGCGTTGTTTGCTGGAAGCTGGCGCTGATGCGAACCAGGCCAACAAGCATCGATGGACACCTTTGCATTTTGCAGCCAAGCAAGACAATCAGCAAGTTGCACGTTGCTTGGTGGAAGCTAGGGCTGATGTAGACATGCCGAACAACGACTGGCATACGCCTTTGCATGTGGCAGCAAGGAAAGGCCGTGGAGAAGTAGCATGTTGCTTGATTGAAGCTCGCGCTCATGTGGACCAGGTGGACGGGCAGTGGTGGACTCCGCTACATCATGCTGTTGTTGCATGCCATTTGACTGTTGTTTATTGCTTGCTAAAAGCACGTGCTGATGCGGACTGTGCCAACCGACACCGGTGCACGCCTTTGCATTTTGCAGCCGAAAAAGGCTATGGTCTAATTGTGTGTTGTTTGCTTGAAATTGGCGCCAACAAGGACAGGGCCGAGGAAGGCGGTTTTACACCGCTGCTTTTTGCGGCCAGCAATTCTCATGCGGAGAGTGTGCGTTGCTTGCTTGAAGCTGCCGCTGATGTCAATAGGGCAAACGAGAAATGGTGGACTTCTTTGCATTTTGCAGCCAAAGAAGGCCATCAGCAGATTGCGCGGTGCTTGCTGGAAGCTAGGGCTGATGTAGACAGGGTGAACGATGATTGGTGGACACCTTTGCATCTTGCCGCGCTCAATGGCCATGCACGAATGGTGCGTAGCTTGTTAGAATTTGGTGCTGACAAGGAAAAAGTTGACAACGACCGGCGCTCTCCTTTGCATTTTGCTGCCAACCATGGCCATTGGAAAGTGACGCAGTGCTTGCTGGAGGCTCGAGCTGATGCAGACAAGGCCGACAACCACTGGTGTACGCCTCTTCTCTTAGCGGCCAAGAAAGGCCATCACAACGTTGTGCGGTGCTTGCTGGAAGCGAGCGACAAGGGCCAAGCCCACATTGACAGGCCGGCGGAACGGTTTCCTGCCAAGCGGGCCAGATTCGGCTAGTGCCTTGCCCTGAGCAAGAGGCGGGCGCGCGTCCAAGCAGTTAGCGATGCGGACAAAGGCGCGAGTTGCTTGTTTCAGCTGAGCAGTTTGTTGTCATTTGGTTTCTTTCCGCTGGAGGCTTCATTTCGACCTCCTGAAGGCTACTCCCTATTCAAAACACCCGCTTTTTTCAGGGTATTGTTGGGAAAACCGATCGGTTTTCCCTGGTAAACACCTCCTTTCCTAGTAGAGGGTCGACATGATACCCCAAAAAAGGCGGGTATTTGGAGGGGGTAGTTCCGCCGAGAGTTTTCAGCTCGGACCAAAACGTGATTGGCCCTGCGCCAGAGAGTCCAGGTTGGGGGTGACTCAGTGCAGTGCAAGGGACCCCTTCCTGGTTGACGTTGGAAGGGGAGCAAAAAATTAAATTTTAGCAGTTAAGTGGGGATTTCAACCACTAAACCACAATAAGCGAAAATGTAAAATGTTTCCTTCCCATCGCCAACCAAGTAGAATATGGCTGTGGTTGTCAAAACCAATGGTACTACTTTGGGGTAGGTGCACTACCCATTTTGGTCTTTTTTAGTCGGGATTGGGATGTCTATTGGGGGGTATGAAACTTTGACCCATGGCCATTCAACGACCCTCTCTCCGAAATGAAGGTGGTCACCGTTTCAGTGCTCCAAATGTCTCAAAATTGTGTGCTATCTACAACATGTCCTGGTCCAATCCGTCGCTGTCCTGCAATAGCGGAGCCCCAAAATGGCTTGGATATGGAAAGACTTGGGACGTTTCCGCCTCCAGCTACCTTAGTTTCTGCCAGTTTAAGGCTTGAATCGTATCTCAGCATTCAGTAAATCTAGAAAACGGTTTGGATGCTTTTGAGGATTTCAGACCTGTTCTTCCCCCTGCTTCGTTCTTAGTGTTCTACTCGACTCGTTTAACATCGAGGGCTGGATCCACAACCGAAAATCCAACCCGTTTCCTGTGAAGTGGTCGTCAGCGGGCTTCCCCGCGAGGCGTCACGGCCCGCGGGAAGCCTTTCCACTACAAGGGCTGCATCCTGCGCCTCGGCGAACCCCACATTGGCTCGTCTTTTGAGGCTACCCTGGGATTGGTTTTAAGTTAGGGAAGCCAAAGCGAAATATATCAGTTTAATTGATTTAATTATAAGACAAGCTCACATTGTGTTTGTCAAGGGTGTGTTCCCATGTTTTCCAGGTTAAGAAAAAGTATCGGGTGTGTTACCTGATTGGCACGGTCATCCCGATGAATCCGAAAAGACAGGAAGGATGTATGGCAAGAGCCAAGGAAGGAGCACGCATGTCACCACCTTGTCCCTGATTTGCATCACAGTTGCTTTGCCTATGTCGTGCCATCGTCGAACAAACCAGATAAATCAGTGCGTCCTTTCAATTTGAAAATAAAGAACACCATTGTAAAGCACCACGTGCATGTAGCTAGGAGTTTCAAGCAGGTAACCTCAAAAGTGGTTGGTGGACATAATTGGGCATCCCCAAAGCTGAGGCGGTCTCAAAGGACCAGTGGAAACCGAAAGGACAACCACCAGACTAAGGCATCGGATGATTCCTGGCCTCATGGTGCAGGCCAGGGCCTTTGTGTGTGTGTTTGTTTCTTCTTTGGGGGTGGGAAGTTACTCACTCCCTGAGTTTCTGGACTTTGCACTTTCTTGGGAAGACCATTTTAGTGGTAAATACCAAGTGTTTATTTTTGTTTGCCAACCCACTCAGGTATGTTTCTGTGCCAAGTCAGCCAACTTTTCTCAAGTTTCAAAGGGAACAACACGTATGACTCCCTTGTTTCCTGGACTTCGAACCTTTTGGTAAGGCCAGTTTAGTTATACGTAGAAAGTTCTCGCTTCGTTTTGGCCAAACTCAGAAAGCGAGAAGGGGATGGGTATATGTGTTGTTTTGTTTGCAAATGTTAGTTGCAGGTGATCAAGGGCGCTGGCCAAGTGGCTAGAAACAATTTGTGTGTTTCATCGGATGGGCAGCCCAACAAATCAAAAGAAACATCCATTGCGAGGAAGTGATTTGCTCGATGTGATTTGCCGCCCTTCTTGAGACCTGTGGCGTCACTGGCCAAAGTGACTTTCCAGATAGGCCCAAACAGGACACTTTG
Source organism: Effrenium voratum (assembly GCA_963377175.1). NCBI lineage: Eukaryota > Dinophyceae > Suessiales > Symbiodiniaceae > Effrenium > Effrenium voratum. The sequence continues at coordinate 583,465 of CAUJNA010003290.1, read as the reverse complement.
ACAGCAAGCGCTGGCAAGTCCAGGTAGTTTCAGACCTGAGACTGCAAGAAACAAGGCTGACAAGGAGTGCCGACCATTTTCCGAGATTGATAGCGCAGTTGTACCACGGAACACTTGCAAACCTTCCCTAAGAAGGGCTCCATGTAACCCTAGGGCAGCTTCCCCCGCGATATCTACCACAATATGAGCAACGCTACGTATTCAGCATCATTTACCGTAAAGGAGATGACATTGGGCACATTCACCGAATTGCCGTAGGACATGGGGGCTCCGGGATCACCAAATTCCCAAGTCGGGCGAGGCAACGAACCGTGACGTTCCCGTGTACGGGGGAGACAATGAATGAGACTGACCGCTCATGTTGGGTGGCTAGGTCCCCCAGTGCCCTTTCACCCTTCTTTGGGGAGAGAGGGTTTCCCTACTAAGATAAACTACAGAAAAAAGGTACCCTTACTCTAGCCTCTCTGCTGCATCTTCCGTTTCCTTGCCTGGCTCGCTCGGGTTTTTAGTGATTCAGGGGGGTGACTTCGAGAATGCCAACGGGCGCCGCGCCCAGTTCCGGCTTGGGAAATCGAGCGCTTACTTTGGTACGTTTTTGTCGGCTGCGGATGAATACCCTCCCTCCCACGTTGCCATGGCACCTGACAGAGAGTCACTTGAAGCGGACATTGATCTTGCAGCAACGCTCAGTCAGGAATCATTTTAGTGGACAGCGAGGGTAATTAATTTGATATACCCTTCATTTCACTAATTAACACGTCACCTGAGGGAGGGTTCCTGAAGATCAGTTTTCCACTTGGAGGGACCCCCTGTCAGGTGTGGCAAAGTGGGAGAGAGGGTACCAGGTGGATGGTCGGGGTTTCCCCCTACTCAACCAGGGCTTCGTTAATGGCTGCCCAGAGGTGAAAGTCGATGGCAGGCTTCCCGGCCCTGGGCAAGTAAGGAGTACCCCTTCTCAAAGTACCTGTGTTTTTTTTGGGTGTATTTTTGGGAAAAAAACGATCGGTTTTCCATGTGGAAATACCTCCTTTTTTAGTAGACGGTTGACATGATATCCTGCAAAAAAACAACAACGGGTATTTGGAGTAGGGGGTATGACTAGACCACAATGCATTTTGCTTTTCCGCTAGACCCCGGCCAAACGACCAAACCAATCCAAACAGCCACCGTACCAAAGACGTCGTCGCCTAAAACACAAGGGTGTGTAGGTTGGGGATGTGTTGGTTGTTGCTTAGCACAGGTCCTGCAGAACGAAACATACCCATGACCCATAGACCCGGTGGCTTGTTGCGACAAGCCAACTCAACGCCAGCGTACTGTGTCTCACCATGAAACCGCCCTTCAGACAACTCTCAAGCCTTTACTCGCAGTCTCTGTTGGGGTTGGTATAGTGAGTCTTCGGCGCGGTTTCCTGTGTGCCCCGTCAACTAGCCATGCTCGATCTCGCGCAGGCCCTCTTGAGAACAGCAACTGTCCCAAGGAATCTTCCATTGGGGGACCCCCTTTTGAGGGTCCCAGGCCGCCCTGGGCATTGAGCTGAGCTGGGCATGTTGTTTGGGTCAAGTTGCTTGGCAAGGGATTCAACCCTGACCAGTCGACTTGAAGCAACCAATCACCTGTGAGGAACTGGACGTTTCCTGCGGAAGCACAGTGGAGGTTAGAGACCTTGGACCTTGGGGAACGGTAAAATAGGTTTTTGCTTTGCTTCGAATGAAGTTCCCTTTGAAGGAACGATTGGGTTTGACTTCTGGAAGACTAAGTGGTTTATCGCATATTCCATAAATCAGTGTTAGGGGGCAGACCATGATGCCACAGGCACCTGGCACCGGAACTAGAGAGCCTTGCGTGATAGAATTTCAGTGATTCATGTTCCCAGAAGCCAACACATCCAAACTCGCAGGCTCGTCCCGGCCCCATTTTTGCCATCCAAGTCACCCCGCAAGTAATAGGCAAGTCCAGTTTCTGATGTCACCCCCGCTTGTTTCGCCTACCCCCTACTCAAAATACCTGCTTTGTTAAGTTTATTTTGGAAACCGATCGGTTTTCCATGGTAACTACCTCCTTTTTTTGTGGAGGGTCGACATGATACCCTGAAAAAAGGCCGGGTATTTGGAGTAATGTTAACCCCGGATTAATAAACCCTGGTTGATGTTGATTGGGGGGTGGTCCCCTTTCAAGTGGGGATTCGGACCACTTTTGGAGGGAACACCCCCTAGTGGGAACGCCCCCCTGAAAAAAGCCCGGGTATGATTAGACTTAGGCCCAGTTATGGAATGTATATTCTAAGTCTACCCCAGAGGGTATTTCGAGGTTACGGGGGACTGGTTTCGTCTTCCCCGAACGACGAGCCCAGGACGGGCGGCGAGTCGATCTACTCCCGGCGCTTTCCGGACGAGGGATTCAGAGACAAGATCTCCCGGCGAGGCACGAGACGGGGCTTTGCTTCGGTTCAAGTTGGTCTCTTATCTTCTAGGTCCCCCAGTGTCCCTTCTCACCCTTTTTTTTGGGTTGGGAGCGCTAAAAGTTTAACTTTTAGTGGGTGAAATTGAAACTGCCACTAAAAACATTCAAAGCTAAAAGGCCAAGGAACCGGATGGCTGGGAGCTAGCAAGACTAGGTCCTCCAGATTTGAGAGATTAGAATAAGGGTACCCGATTTTTTCAGTCTATTTTGGTAGGGGAACCTTTAACACCCACCATTTTGGAGACACCCAAATCGGTTGAAAAATCGAGGGGTCGACATGCGCAAAAGGACTTGATCTTAAATCCAACTCTCTCGATTCTCTCCAAAATCACCGCATCTGACCTGAAATGACTTTGAGGTGCGCTACAATCGGATGCACCCGAAAAACCTTTCGGAGACTTCCCGAGCTGAGTCGCCAGAGCCGCGGGGAAGTCAGCGAGGAATTCTTGCCAAGGATCCTTCCCGTCGGGTCGGCACATTGAGGTATGGACCTATATGCATTGGTCTGTGATTCGGAGGGATTTCCAATGTCCTTGAGTCTTTTGCCGGGCAAAAGGGGGGAATGATGGAGTGCACAAATGAAACATTGGTCCACTTGAGAGTGTGTCATACTCGTGATATCGATGTTTTTGTAATGGCGCTTGTACGATTTGTCTTAAAGAGTATTCCTCACCAAGTTGCATTGACCGTCCATGTCATGGATCATATAGATTCCCCCCCCCCCCGGAACTGCACAGCAGACCAAGTTGTCAGATTTGGCGGGGTGGCAGGTCAGTGCAGAGTACATACCAAGGGTCAAGGCCAAAGGTACCCTTCGCATTCTCTCGAGCTCCGAATTTGGGTTTCGGACACTGGGTGAATCAATGTTTCGACCCGAGTGCACAGCTTGTGTGCAGCGGGGGAGGTTCCCTTTCATATTGAGGGCCAACGGATTTGCGCGAAGTCCGATGATATCTCCTCGAGAGAAAGTCCACGTCCGCATTCCAGATATGGCTGTGGCTCAGAAAAGTGGTTCCAAAATAGAACCTTGTTAAATGGAACCAAAGCCTAAAACCTGCGTAACCCTAGCTCTTTAATGTTGAGCCATACCCATATGTGTTTGTTCCTTCCCAAAAGCAATTGAGCCACTCGAAACGGGATAGACATGGCTGCCGCTTTCTTTCTTTCAAGAAACCATTGGAATCCATGGGAAACCATAATTTGTTGGTATTTACAGGAGAATCATCATTCCAGGGTTTCTTGGGTGGGTGCAGGATTTTGTCCATCCACAGTACCTTTTCCCGGGTTGCCTAGTCCTTAATTCCCATTTGAGACGCCGGGTTTGGAGTACGGCTCAATTTTATCCGCCACCCGCCTGCCAAGCGCTTAGCTTCGCGGATGTCTCTCAAATAATTTGGACTCCGCTGTGTCGCTTCGGGAGGCCTCTTGTGCATGGCCAACGACGGGCCAAACACCAACGGCTCCAACTTCTTCCTGTCCTTCGCCGAAGCTTCACATTTGGAGAGGCCTCGGCGCATGTCCGGATCCGCGCATGGTGGTACCTCAAAAGACAACTGGGATCGGGACCCCCACAACAACAAAAAGGCCAACATGTGGCGTTCCTGTGGATTTCCCCTTTTCAACCAAGAAAAGGGGTGCCAACTCAAAAAAAGACACCCAGGTCGTGGAAAGTGGGTTTGGGTGTCCAGTTTTTGTGAGAATTCTGGGGACTCTCCTTTGAAGTAACTCGTCGACTATAGTCGTGGAGCAGAAAAACATGCTTTCCACAATCATGTTTCCCACTGAGAAAACGCTACCCGGAAGCTGGACAGTTGAGCTCCAGGTTTGACCAAAGAAATGGTCAAGAGATCGGTTCCTCTTGGGGACGGGTGGTCCAGATGGTAAGTATCCGGATAGAACCATGAACATGTTTCATTCCTATCAAGTTGAAACCATGGACCATAGGCCATATTCGGGACATTTTGACCACTTCCCAGACATGGAAGCTCGACCCCAAAAAGCCCAAATGAGACTTTTCTCTTTAAATGGGGTGGACGGTCTCTATGGCTGCAAGAGCTTGCCGAGTCGCCAGCCACAAGCGGACTTGCAACTCCTTGCCCACCCGTTTCTCTGCATGTGTTCGTTGACGATCCCTTGAAAGTTTTCCAACCAAAGGCAATTCCCATAGAGAAGTGAGTGCTCGTCAAACACGACTTGTCAGATGGCAGTAAGTAGTTTAATGGCTGGAAACCCCAAGCTCTTCGTTGGTAAAGGAACATGAAGCAAAACCTCTGTGAATCCCCAATGAATCAACGCTGAGTCATAGCCTTGGGTGAGTCCATGCACTTGGCATGCACCGGCCTGACCGCCTGCCCTACTTGACGGCTTTTTCCAGCAGAGGCATTAGGGTCGCACTGCCAGAAATGCACATCGCTTTTTCATTTGATTTTGGTATGGCGGATCTGGCAGGAGTCACCACCAAGCCACCCTTTTGAGCGTTTGGAGAACGATGCTCATTTGAGAGCTTTGGGTCAAGTGTTCCATCGCCACAAGTCTTTTGTGTGATTAATTATGTTTCATTGACCCTTTGGGGTTCGCTTTGAGGGGTAAAAAATGCATATGCATCATATGCATGTGTGCCTCATTTCACAGCATGATTCCTTCTTTTTGTTGTTCTGGTAATACACCCGGCTTCATGACCCACTCATGATGGCAATTGGCTGAAACCACTGGCTGCATCAGCGAGCCACACATTTTCGCAAGTCGGCATTTTGCGGGTGCTGCGCGTCTTCCGCGCTCTCCGCGAGATTTTCCCGCCATGTCAGCCTTAGGCTGAGGATCATGCGGGAATGCGTCGTTTTTTTTTTTCTTCTTTCTTTTTTTTTTTCCGGGAGTGGGGCTGGATATCTGGGAAGCAGGAGGTCAGTTTGGAGCACTTGTGGCAAACAACCAGAGCGACTTGACTTTACCCACGAGGTTGTTTCATGTCTAGGGCAAATTGCCCTACAGACCTGTTTATCCAAAATCACGAGCACAAGCTCATTCCGCTGTTTGGCTAGATGTTTCCTAAACACTGGGGCATCCGTTTAGGTGTGCAACAGCACGAGTGCAACTGAATGGCTTGATTGCTTGAGGCTTATGGTGAGACATGGTGAGACTGAGCTTACTTGCTCGACTGTTGTTGTTCTGCTGCCGGTTGCCTGTGGTTAGATCTGTTGATGTGGTTGTCTCGTTGTTTGCTGTAAGTGGGAATGAATCGGACGATTCACATGTTCGCTCATCTGCAGAATGTAATATAGAGTTGCTTTGCAGGGTACAGAGCACTGACAAGGTGGCGACATACCGAGTGACAATGCTGCATGTATTGTGGGCAGGATGTTGGACTCGTTAAAGTCATTTGTTTCTTTTGGAGCTTCAACATCAACACCTTTGAAAGCGCCGCTCGTGCAGACTCAAGGGGATTTGAAGCGGCCCCGGTGTAGCTAGCCTTTTTTGCGCAATCACGGGAGTGCGCAGGAGGATCTGAAAGACTGCTCACCCAGCCAGTGGACACACTTTACACTTTTTTCCTTGGTGGCTCTCCCTTTATTTTAGTGGCGGCCCAAAAAGTGTACACTTTTTTTGGGCTGGTCACTAGCCAAGTGAGACTGTAAATAAGGTCACCGCGTCCACGTGATCCCATCGGGGCTCCAGTTTGGCGAGTAAAGTCTGAGGCTTTCACATGCTGCGGCGCATGCTTTGCCGGCCTTGCTGCGGCAGGCCTGCGATCCTCGGGTCGCAACTCGTTTTGATTTGGGTGAATTCATTAATTCATTTCCCAGAGTTTGCAGAACTGATGATGGCAGTCACTTCTACAAACAATCTTGACTCACTAATCTCTGGGGCACCACAAGGGACACCATCTGTCCAAATAATTACATTGGGTTAATTAATTCATGTCTCAGAGTGTGCAGAACTGATGGTGGCAGTCACTTTTTCAGAAACAATTTTGACAGATGGTGGTTTCCCTTGTCTAGGTCCCCCAGTAGTGCCCTTTTGCCGTTTCCTTTTTGGTTGGGAGGGTTCCCCTACTAAAATAGACCAACCAGAAAAAAAGAATCGGTTCCCTTATTCTAACCTCTCAAATCTGGAGGACCTAGTTGTGGTGGTCCAGAGATTAGAATTTCGGGATCCCTGAGACGCGCTCAAGGCTCACCTTGCCCCGAGAAGCCGCTGAAGCAGACTCCACGCAATGTGTGGAGCTTCAAGTTATAAAGTGGTGAGAGATGCTGTGGTTGTCAAAACCGTTTTGGGATCCCATTTTGGGGATTTGGTGAATTCACCAGCCATTCTAGCACCTACATTAGTGGGCCTTGGGATGTTCACTGGGGGTACGATTTGGATTTTGACCCATGGCCATTTGGATCCTTGGCTTGTTTCTTGCAAACTTGACCGCTCTACGTCCGTCGCCGTTTGAGCCACGCAACTCCACTCACCGAAGTCTCGAACTTCGAGTTGCGCCACGCAGGTCTGTCACTGCAATGTGTGGAAAGGAGGATGCAAGCAGCGAGCAGCTGAGAAAAAACATGACAGAGCTCCATGGTGTGCTTCAACATGGAAGCGGCCTGTCGGTCCAAGCAAAGAACCAACGGGATATGGTCCTCTAGCTATTTGGCCGAATTTCGGCTCACCCATGAGAAAGCGGTTCTTCATGGGGATCCCTTATTTTGGGTTGGTGGAGTTGCAGTCATTTTCCTAGATATGAATTCATGAGGATGGCGTGTTCTTGGAGTGTTGACGTGCGTTGTGGCCAAACCATGTGACTTCATACTAAACACCTGTTAGCTGCACAAGTCATTTTTACCGTACCTGTTTGCTGCACAGGTCATGTTTGCCTGTTAGCTGCACGGGTCATCTTTGAATTTAGAATGTGCTGTTCAGACTGAGTTCTCCAGATGTTACCAAGTCGCAACCAACTTGTTTGACACCTCAACAACCTCATGTTAGATGTTGTCAACGTCTGTTGGGATCCTGTGAAATGGCTGGTGCTGTACCGCTTGCCGTTTGCCTTTGCAAGCTGTCCCCAACTTTATGTCCGGCTATATTACCACCACCCTGCAATACTCATCCAAGAGCTGGGGATGCTATCTGTTGGAAGAGTCCCTTAAGCCGAGCTTTGCAGAGGAATGGAGGTTCAGTTCCCCAACATGTCCGACTCGTTTCGCTTCGACACACGGCGCCAGACGTCCAAGCCACAAGGCCAAAGAAGCTGCCGCCGCTGCCGCTGCCGAGCCGCGCGCCTCAAGGAGTTGAAGGACTGTGTGTGTGTGTGTGTGTCAACCTTTTTCTTTAAACGAATACCCTCCCACCAGCTAACATGGGTTTGGTGCACAGACGCCTGTAGAAGGACTACTTTCCTCTTGGAAAGGGCTTTTTTGCACTTCCATGTTAGTTGGTGGGAGGGTACAACATAATATATATATATATATATTGCTCACAGCAGGAGCTGTGGTTTTTGTTTCTCTCAAAAGTCCAAGAGAGAGAGCGCCCCATATATGGACCGGAGCTCACATGAGGTCTCGAGGGAGTCAGGCTTCTGCCGCGAGTGGTTCGCTGGCTTTTGCCGTTTGAGTCCCCCTCCCAAAGAAGTTTCGACACGGGATCGCTGCATGATTCCAAAATGAAGCTTAGGTCCCATCTACATTCTTTGCTGACAGTTAGCTTGGAAGGGGGGTATTTCTCCCCGAGCCCAACGCCTGTTTCTTTTCTTCTTGTTGGTTCTTTCTTTCTTTTTGCGAATATGCAGCGGTAGCCAAAGTATTCACACCTTTCCGGAGCAAAACAAATGTGAACACATCTTGGTTACGAACCGCCAAGCTGGCAGGCCTTCTGCCTTCAGCTTCTCCTTGGGTGTATGTCCGAATATGCAGAGCCTCTTGTGCAGAAATTACTGTTTCTATTGGCATAATCGCCAAACCAAACCACCAACTATGGGGGGTAAAGTGATGTCCATTCGATTCCTGTTGGCTTCCTGTCAATTGTGTGTTAGTTTCCTTTTGACGTCATCCTGTCATTCTATTGGCTTTCTTCTAGATCTATGCCGAGAAACCACGTCCATTTTTTTCAGACGCACATGTGAAGCTGGCTATGATTTCGGTAGGTACCTCTTGAGGGTCCTTTGGGTTTTTTTTGCCGTGGCTCTGGGCAGCGGAAAACACAAAATCGCAAGTGGGTAGCTAATGTTGGCCTTGGATGAACCTTGACCACCTCAGATGATATCTTTTCATGAATGAGTATGAGCAACATCAATGTGTACATATATATATATACACATCAGATGTAGTTGTTTTTTGGTTACACTATGATTATACTGGGCGCAGCTGCAATCATGGGTCAGATTGACTGACTGAGTTTAGTGACACATGTGCGAAGCCGAGGCGCGAAGCACGCGTGGAGGACGTCGGAGGGGCCGCTGATTGGTGGCTTCTGAGGTTTCCCGCTGCTCAGAGCTCCCAAAATCCGATCTGAGATGATCTAAGTGGGTTCTGCTACCTGATTGTATGGGTTCATGATTTGTAATGTTAACCCCGGATTAATCAACCCTGGTTGATTAATAGGTGTTGTCCGCTTTTAGTGGGATTCATCACTTTTGGGAGGGAACACCCCCCTCATAATGGGACGGGTTTATTAATCATGGGTCAACATTAATCATCTCAGCCAAAAGCGAATGGGTATTGGACGCTTCTTTGAGAGTTTTGTGGGAATGACCACGTGACCCAGAGCTTGGGCTGAAGTGGGTAAGTTCATCCACTCCAAAGGAAGCATCCCTCAACCTGATTGCATTTGACGTTGGCTGAGGCTTTGCAAGCTTTCGGGGGAGGACTTTTGACTCAGCTAGGTCGCCCAGTAGTGCCCTTTCTCACCCCTTTTTTGGGGGAGGGTTCCCCTACTAAAATGGACTACGGAAAAAAGGGTACCCTTATTCTAACCTCTCTACCGGAGGACTCTTGACTGAGGTTGATTGAGACACGCCCAAATCCCGGAGAAAGCATGCTCAACAGCCTGAGAAAATAAGCAACGCACGCACACTTGTGCTCGTGCAGTCCTCCCTCCGCAATCCGATTGCTCGGCGGTAAACTGAGGGAGAAGAGGAACCATTGTGGGTCTTCGTGTCTTTGAATGTGTTATTGGATCCGCAGTGGTTTCTAGGTGTACCTTCAACATTATTTCCAGGGATCCTTCTTTCTAGAAAACCTCCGGAAACCCTGGGAAAATAGCTGGTTTTTGAAAAGAACGATGGTTGGAAAGAATGGGGAATCAACCTCTCGATGGTTTTTGTTTGGCCTCCACAAGTCAATGAGCCCACACACACACACACACGCACCACATGACAGCATGCGCAGAAACCAGTGCACATGTTCTGATACCACAACCCGCAGAACCTACATTTCACTCTGGTGCTGCTTCAATCTCAGAAAGGTGCTGAGGATTCTAAGTGCTGTTGAGGAGCCTTCCGCGGCCCCAGCCGACACAGCTCCAGTCGCCAAAGGCCGAAGAGACAATCCGGGGATGCCTGCCGATTGTTGGCCCATGATTTGTTTGGCCCATGAATTGTTTGAATACGGGCTTGTGTATTTAGAGGAAGTTGTGATCTTCCATGGCAAGCCTCTGATGCATACCTGACCAAATCTGTCCGATTTCATTTGAGTGGATGGGAGGGCGAGGGAGAGACTTGCACGCGGAAGACTGCGCATTCGGAGCTCACAAACCCCTCTAAAGTAGCATCATGTTTTGTTCAAGTGGCCAAGCACCGCTGAGAGGCTGCGGTCTGAATTATTCCTCGCGTTGAATGAGCACATTGTTTCCTCGCGTTGAATGAGCACATTGTTCAACACGGAAACTGGTACCCAGCCAATGGTAGTGACCAAGGCCCGGGGAAGTTTGCACCAACAATAGTTATTTTCAATCACTCGAGATGTTTGTAGGTATTCTTGGTGGTCAGAAGCATGCTTGCGGTCGCAGGGTTTAGAAGTGTGGTACGTGTTCTTCAATCAGCTTCTTGCCATAGAGCTTTCTGCGGACTGATGCATCCTGACAGGCGCGAAAAAGGTGGACAAGAGCCGGACGCTTACAGTTGGGCGAAGGTACATGGCACAAATCCACACATGTCTGTTCAGTCATCTCCTTTACTTCACACAAATGAATTTGTGCCTTCTTCTTTTCCATGGTGTCACCGGAGTTGAAATCAGGAGCGTGCCGGCGTCAGCAGCGCATCAAGTTGCTCGCTTGCCTTCGCCAAGCTTTCACATCGATGCGGCCCAAACATCCACTTCGAAACCGCGAGCGACACCTGGGTATGGGTCAAAATTAAATCACCAGGGCACCCCAGTTTTTTAGTTTTTGCAGGGTTCCATGTTGGGCACCTGTTTTTGACCCATAAGTTGTTCGCAGAAACCATGAAGGCCAGCCATGCTGCGCAGCTCTCGGCGATTCACCGACCTTCCAAGAAACACCACCGCCAACTCAGGGTTCACATGTTGATTTGATTTGATTTCTCTGGAGAAT
>CAUJNA010003290.1:427479-564979 GCA_963377175.1 Effrenium voratum | reverse complement strand
CATTCAAGATCGAGATCGTTTTAACCCTGGACTGATCTGCATACCACAAAGGAGACGCAGCCCTCTTCATATAAGAAAGCTGGTAAGAAGTCCGGTGGGGGAAGGCTTTTTAGGATCCTGTGAACCCCTTTCTGGAACATCCCTGCCCTTGACAAGAATAGGAGTAAAGAGAAACCTATAGCAGTGATTTTTTGACTCTGCTCGTCCAATTATGTGGGCAGCACTCGTTTCGCCCCGAACATGTCCGTTGAGAAGTCCGACTGTTGGTTCAATACAGTGTTGTTTGCCGCTGATTCATTGAACCCGGCGTTATTCATGCACGTACAGGGAATTGGATGCACAACGAAGGCATCGCAAGGACAAAAAGCAGGTTGATTTTCCAATCGGGGGCTATGATGTGTATGGGGGGTTGATCACACGGTCCTTACAAGGAGTTGTGTATTAGATGACCATTGGTGTTTGTTTAAACCCTTCCGCGAAAGATCGGCGATGGAGTTCACGAAAGAACTTTGTTTCAAACATATTCCGCGTTGGGTTCTTGCAGACGTGCCTGTACACTTCCGTATTTGCAGATAGCCCTCGCTTGTAGACAGGGAGATGCCTAGCACCTTTACTTGTATCCTTTGTTCCCCGCTTGTGTGGGGAATGGTGCAAACCAAAACGTTGGCTGGGCTATTTTGGATCAAGTTTTGCGAAAGATCCGCGAAAGACGGCGAAAGCCCGTGGAGCTTGTTGCAAGGTTCCGCGCATTCCCGGCAAGCGCAAGATGGGCGAATGGTGGTTGAATTCACTTAACGCTGCTGCAAGCCTGCCAGCGCAAGTGAACTGCTGTTACCGCGTTCGCGAGCAGAACCGCAGCAGCCACAGTGGCTCCAGAGCGGCGCTGCAAACACAAGGCCGTGGCAAGGGAGTCGCGAAAATCACGATGTTTTGTCTCGCCAAGATGGCATTTTCCGGAAACAGGCATATTGGTCAACTGCCATATCCATATATGTATATGCATATGTATGTGTATGTGTATGTGTGTACACACACACGTACATCTGCATACCTATTTGTACGTATATGTGCTATATGTGCGCGCGATGCCCGGGCATGGGCGCCAGGTTGCCACAAGACAGAGCCATCCAATTTGCGCCGACTTGGGTGAGCCCGGCACCACGTGACAGGGACTTGCGAGACCGCGGGTCGGAATTCCGACTTCGCTCCAAGCTTCCGATTTTGCCCGAAAAACCCAGCACCGGGCCATCACCGGGCCATCACCGGGCCATCACCGGGCCATCGCCGGGCCATCGCCGGGCCATCACCGGGCCTAATGCGGGCCTAATGCGGGCATAATGCGGGCCTAATGCGGGCCTAATGCGGGCTGCTTCGCGCCGAATGGGGCCTTCCAGGTAAGAACTGCTGTAGGCGACGCGCGAGGTTACATAGGTCGGACCTTGGTGCTCGCCCGCGATCCAATGTAAAGGCAGGTGGCCGGCTTTCGCGATGCCTACCAGCGAGACAAAGCCACGGGCCGAGCATGGGTGCTGACAAGAGCGAGGAGGTTGAGCATCCGCTTAAGCAGTTGAGGCAGAGTTCCAAACAGCGGTCCGGCCTTCCAGTCAGTTCGCAAGAAGCACGGCCTCACTCTGTTGCCTGAAGTTTTGCGCAGGCGCCATGTGTTTACTCTGGCTTCCAAGTTGGAAAGGCGATCTTTGACTGCGGATCAAACCAAGACCCTGTGCCAACACGCGTCGAGGAAACGGCCAGCCGCAAAGTGGCATTCCAAGGTCTGGACCCTCGCTGGCGGCGACAACACGTCGCACGCAAAGAAGCAAACGCGGAGATTAGGAACGCGAACGGGCTGCCAAGATCTTCGAACACGGACGACGAATACGTTATGTGTTTGTTTGTGTTGTTGCTGTTGGTAGCAAGATCGTTTTTTCCCCATAGTTTCACCGGCGAAACCTGCCAAGAGACCAATCCCGCGAAAGGAGCGCGAAAGGGCGAGCTCACAAAGCGGGGCCAAGCCCTTCGACCAGAACGAAAGCGACACTTCCAGCAGTTCATCGTCATCAAGTGGCTCGACCGCTTCTCAAGAAGCAGAGAAGGAAGCCCTTGCGCGAAAATGAGCTAATTAGTAGGTCGCTTTTGAACCACCCCCAACACGTACAAAAATGCGTATAATGTATTCAGAAGAAGTCCCATGTAGGTTTCATCCGGGTGTCCACCTCGAGTTTTCCTGAGACTCCGCGCTTGCTCTGAGGCTGCTGGGCTCAGGGCCTCCCCAGGTGGATGTGAAGAACAAGGCGCCAGTCCCTCGGAGTCGGAGTCGCGGCAGCACGGGGACGCGAGCACTGGGCCAACTTCCTGTGCAAGGGGTGCGACTGTCTGGGGGTTCATGTCCACGCACCCTGCAAGTTGCCAAGTAGTTACTCCTTGTCAAATTCTCATAGACACGTGTTTAAATAGCCTCACTTCCTGAGTTGATGGACTTTAAACTTTTTGGAAAGACCATTTTAGTGGTAACTTGGGAAGTGAGTAGCTAGGTGTTGCAACATCCTCTTGGTGTCCCTTTCAAGGGCCGGTCCAGTTGCTCAAAGCGTCGAATTCGAACCTGGAGGACTCGCTATCTTTTGTGGTAGTTGGTTCGCAGCTGGGGTGAGTTTTGTCCAGGTCTGATTGATTGCTTACTTGCTTCGTTGCTTTTGTGACTGCTCCGGTTTGGGGGATTGTTGGCCATGAATGACCCCTCCATCCTCACCACAGTAGCCCATGGCCAGGATGGGGAGACGCCTCTCTTCGGGTCCGTCACTGAGGGCCACGTCGGCACGACCCAGGCAATTGAACCGGCCGCGAGCCGTCCGGGGCAAACAACCAGTTCAGATTAAACTCCGTGACAGGTGAAAGTCATAGATCATAGGTGTCCTTTTTGGTTGGTTTGCTCAAAAAATAGAGGGCGATTCCTGGTTTTACCTGGTGGTTCAATCATCCACCAGGGCCTTCTATCCTGGGACCAAACGAAGAAAGAGCCATGCGCCTCTTAGCATGGGGGATTGCTCTTATGCCGGTTTTGTCGACCAAGAAGGTGGAAGAGCAGCCCTTTTGGCCAGACCCCAAAATTGTCTTTTGAGGGAAATTATGCCTCCGTTTGACTTTGAGAGCCTCCTGAAACGGTCAGCATCATGGGACCTGCATATTTCGATCCAAGTTTTTCCGATTGAATCGACATCCTGACAGGATTTCCTAGTGTTTATGGATTGATGCCTTCAACTCCGGTTGAGAGAAGCGTACCCCGGACCCCATGTAAGAGCCGTTTCCAGTTGCTCATAGATCAAAGCAGGTGCCAACTCTGAGCGCCAGCCAGTTGCGACTGCCCAGCAGGCTGACTGTGAGAGTCCACCTCCAAACATGGAATTGAACAGCCGGCGCTGGAATCAAACCTGCGTGTAGCCAACCATGCGGCACAAGATTTACTGGACTTGTGGGCTCAACAGCAACTCATCGACCTGAAAGTCCTTGACGAGTTCTCGAATTTCTCTTCTGATTGACAGATGAGAGCATCATTGCCGGAGTCAACTAACCTTTGGCCAACATGTTCACAGGTTGTTGTTTTTTGTTGTTTGGGAGTCCATCATTTTCCTAGCGCTCAGCGAGTGATGAGATAGGTCGTTTCCACAAGCTTGGTTAAGTAATTAGGTCTCCCAGTAGCGCCCTTTCACCTTTTTTTTGGGAGGGCTCCCCTACAGATAAAAAAGGGTACCCTTATTCTAACCTCTCTACTGGAGGACCTAGGTAAAGTGCCGGACATTTAGCGCATGGCTGGAAACTGTACCCCGGCAGGCATTGGTGGAAGCGAGAGCTGATGTGAACGCTCGAGACTACGAAGGCCTAGTGTCCCCATGCCGCAACACACAACGGCCCAATCATAGTGTGTATGTTTGCCAACGGCGATGGCCATGCCATTGTCAAACCTCGAAGTATCTATTGGAGAATGTCAGCCCTATCAGAGTCATGTCCGTGCGGATTTTGCAAGATGGCGCTGGCTTGGTGTTCAGGGCCGGTCATCAAGTGTGATGCCAATGGCCAGGGCAAGACACATCGCTAACAGAGCTGTGACCATTTCATTGTTGTGGATTTCTCTTGTAGCCCTGCTAGGAAGAAGCGTTCTGCAGATTGCGACGGATCGCGGGAACCAGGACTTGTTTCATGACTGGCCTTTGATTCCTCAGGATGACTTGAGGCCGCACAGAGTTTCGTGTCAGGTCAACGGGTCATGTCCACGGCAGCCAGGTGCACACTTTTGCCATAGTGCGTCCTTAGGCAAGAAAAATCGATGGCACTGTTTGAGAGTTTGGTTCTAAGCATCCGTTCCTTAAAAGGCCACACCTTGCGTCGGTGAGATCGACTCCCGTGGCCAGGACTTCATCGATTTTCTGCAGTCTCGCGGTGCGACCTGACCGAAAACCGCGAGAGACCTCTGAGCGACAAAATGGGAGCCACAGAGCCGCGAGTTGTTGCGATTTGAGCGAAGGCCACAGATAGCCAGGGATGGAGGTGTTGAGAGGAATAAGCAAGCGCAGGAGACCTTGCAGACCTTAAACCTGCCAACATGGATCTCAAAATTAGGACCGCAGATGCTGATCATGTTCTTTAAGTACCAACTTGGGTGGCTTTCATTTTGGAGCCACAGGGATTGGAAGCTTGAACCGACGTGGTTCCTTTTGCTACGCGAATGGAGAAGGCTTTCCGAAGCCGGGCAGGAAGCACGTGGTCTTCGGGGAGATCTTCAGCGGCATGGACTTGTCCAAGCCCAAGATGGCAGGGCAGCTGACAGTGAAACACGGGCCACGTGTGGTTTGCTTTGTCTTTTGGGTTGTTGGGTTCTTTGGCTTCTGGTTCTTTGGTTGTATTTGTTGTTTTTTGTTTTTTTGTTCTGGTTGTCCATTGTATTCTTTAGTTGTATTTTTGTTGGTTTGTGGGTTCTTTGGTTTGTTTTGGTGAGTGTTGTCCGTTTGTCGAAGGTCTTTATCTTTCTGTTAATTGCTTGCATTTGTAGTATCTTTGTTTTTCCCGAGGGCACCCGTCTTACCGTTGTGTATCATGAGGAGGCAGAGGTTTTTTCCTGCGTCTCAACCAACACTTTCCCATCCGCGAATTCAGCTCTTGCCAAGAATGAAGTCTACGGAAAGGGAGCGTTCGGTATCAGTCCTACGGTGACTGAAGCCTTCCTGTTTTGTCGCTTCAGCCTTACAGGCTGGAAGACTCCCAAAACTGCAACCGATCTTTTGAAGTCTACTGAAGCTTTTTGTGAGTCTTACATGTCTGTTGCTTTAGTCCTAGGGGTTGATTCCAACAATTCTTTTCAACCATCGTTCTTTTCAAGAACCGATCGCGGTTTCCCCTGGGGATCTGATGGTTTTCTGAAAAGATTCGGATCCCTGGAAAGAATGGAAACGGACGTGTCCCCTAGAGATTTTCTTTTCTTCTAACCCCCGACTTGTCTCAAACACCTAAAAAACTATAGAAGCCACCCCCCACACACACAAAACATATATGGCAGTGGCTCAAAAAACTGGCACCAAAATGGAACCCTGGTAAGTGGAAACATGGACCAACACCTGCGGTTTGACCCCGGCCCTTTAATTTTGAGCCACAGCCATATACAAAACAAACATACAGCCCCTAGATGAGTGGTGGGCTTCTGCCCCGCTTCGCCGCGACCGGCGCCGGGATTTTTCTTTTTTTGGTTGCGGCTCGCTGGCTTCTCAAGCGAAGCGAGGTTAGATGAGCTTGAGAAGCTGGACACGGACGAGGAATGCAGGCGTGGAATTTGCAAGCACACAGAGGTTCCCCCATAGAGGCTAGGTGCCGTTCTTAGCCCAACTTTTTTTGGGGGGAGGGTTCCCCTAAAATAGACAGAAACAAGTTGGTACCCTTATTCTAGTGGTCCCCCAGTAGTGCCCTTTCTCACCAACTTTTCCCTTTTACCAACTTTTTTTTGGGAGGGTTACACACCTTTGGTGCATTTTGCTTGGATGTTGGGACTTCAACTTTTTGCCAACAAATGGGTTTTCCGTTAAACTACCAAAAGTTAAACTTTTAGCAGGGGAGCAGAAAGCAATTGAGACACAGTCTAGTGGTACCCCGGGACAGACCTGGCTTGCGGCCTTGCGGCATTGCAGCGACAGACTAGGGCCAATCTGCAGAAGACGAATTTGGTAGCAACCAGTCCTTTCGTTTTGTTGAAACTGACTTTTTTGCTGGTGCGATAGGTAGGGAACGACCTTCCGCGTGTTGGGGAATTCCCTTAAAGGAAGCCATAGCGGATGGTTTATAGGGGTCATTTCCTCATTCCCTGCTGCGTTCCAGCAAGCTTTAAATCAGAAGACCAAGGTCACCTCTTTCCGGAAACCACTGGCAAAGACATGAATCAGGCTCCCGGAAACCTGAAGACCAACTTAGAAAGAATCACAGCTGGCCAGCTGTCAAGTGTTGGTGCTTGACTTTGGTCAACTGGCTGTGGTTCAACACTCTGTGCTGGTGAACATCAACACAGCTGGCAACTGGATGTTCATCCACCCCAAAATGCCATAGGTTATGCCCCATGGCCAGCTCTGTTTTGCAAAAAAAACACCTTGGGTCAATGCCCTCGCGGCTTCCCTTTCACCGTCACGGGGGAAATCAGGTGGGGGGCCGTTTGTGTTCAAGCAGAAACCCGTCGTACTCCGTTTCCAACTGAAAGCCACGCGCAAAGCCAAGCCTTCGGGCCGGCCGTGCAGGCCCTTGACAGACTGCGTGATCGTTGATTGCGGAGCTGATCAACCCTCAGGCGCGAGCAATGGTTCAGCAAGGACATTGTTTGATTGAAGCATGGCTTCTCTGTGCTACAGCTCTTTTGTTTGGGCTTTGCGTGTTTTGACCCGCCTGGCCTCCTGCCTTGTTTGCTTGTGAGATCTTTCACGAAGGGCCTGCGCCTGTAGCGAAGGTCACACACATTTGTCACTTATCTCAGCAGGCAAGCTTGCTCACCCATGCTGAAGGTCGCTTAGGGGTACCTCAATTCAGGTTGGCGCACCGTAGAAATTGGCGCAGACGCATCCTTTGGTCTAGTTTTGGCGGGGCATTTTGTGGGGTCCTTTGCTTTGCGGAAGCTTTCTCAGCCGCATCGCAGGCACAAACACCTGAGCGCTAATGACACAAAAAGGGGCGAGGCGGAGGGAGATGGAAGGCCTTGCTGGACGTCTTGTTTGGCACGGATTCATGGACTAGGTCCCCAGTAGTGCCCTTTTACCCCTTTTTTGGGGCAGGGTTCCCCTACTAAAATAGACTACGGCAAAAAAATCGGGTACCCTTATTCTAGCCTCTCCACTGGAGGACCTAGTTCTAGTTTGCACCAACTTTGGCACTGCGCGTGGCCGAGCTTGGTCTCAGCGAGAGGGTATTCCTTGTAGACTGGGTGATATTTTGCCAATCCCAATCCTTGGCTCAAGCAGAGATTTCATGAGACAAGCAGAGCTGCCACAGAGACGCAAGAAGTCAGTGGATTCCCAGTGACGTACCTACAACACACAAGAGGCAGCAACGAAAGCGGAGATGGAAACCAGAAACCAGCGCAAGAACCAGAGAATAAAGAATCAATCCGGCGGTCTCCCGGATTGATGCAGGATGTCCGTGCAGGTGCGGACATGTGAAGAGAGCTGTGAGGTTGGGGTCCAGCCTTAAGTGTGGATCCGTGGAGCGCGAAAGAGGCAACTAGGGTTTGCTCACCGAAATAGAAGTAGGATACATGTTAACTGTTACTGCTAAGGCCGAAGGTCTACAAGGATCCCTTGGATGCGACGTTTGCATCAAATGACTTTGCATTGTTTGCATCCTCGCCCGCTGTCCCTTTTTCGACTGCAATGCACCACGCTTGTTGCATGTATCGCTTCTTGTTTGCATCCCTGCTTGTGGCTAGAAGGACCCGACCACAAGCAACTCATGCTGCGCTATGCGCATAGCGCATGCACCTTCCCTGCTCCAGTCACCCGGTGATAGCCACATGGAACCTGTGAAGTTTAGGTCGCTTTGGATGTCTTCATTGCTGCCACACCTAGTTGACCAAACCCGCCAATTCAGCCCGTGATTACATGTGCATCTCAGGGGACGCCGTGACTAATTTGGATTTCACGCACGAGGCAGAAACAGCCCGACCAACCGGTGCTGCGATGCGCCAACCAAATCAACAAAACCCCCTGAACTTGCCTGGGAATGACCCGTTTGCGCGATTTTCTGTTGGCGGCCAAGACGTCCATCCACCCTCGAAGCCGTTGGCTGAACAAGCTGAGAAGGACACCAGGTATAACTCTGGAATCGTGGTAAACACCGGTCATTCAGGGCCTTTCCCTTACTAACCCATGTGAAAGGGAAGCGATTTGAAGAGATGACGTGGTCTCAGAGCACCTTTCCAACGATCGTGTAGTGCCATGGCGCCTGGCAAGCCTTGGGTAGGTGCCTTGGACTTGGGCCGGATGTTAGTTTGGACGGCCAACGACCTGTTGACTCGGTGGTTCCCAGCCGTCCACATCCTTAGGTTTTTGGGTGTTTGGTTGGTGAAGTGGTTGGATTTCCATTTAACCCGCTAAATGTTAAACTTTTTGTGGGGATCTGAGGAAAGCCATTTTCAGCATGTTTTGCGAAGATGTGCTTTGCGGTGCCCAAATGTAGAGCTTTTGTCACGGGTTCCCCCTGACAAACGGAAGCAGCGAGCCGATGGTCAAAGCTAGCTGGTCCGTGAGAAGACTTGTGCCTGGGGGGGGGGCACGCCTTGTTGTGATGGCAGCCTGTTTTGAGCCCCTTCTTCGATTTGCTATGATTGGAGGGAGACTGCCAACATGATGACTGCGGACATGACAAGTCATTGAAAGGTGTTGCTTTGGAAAGATAATGAGCAATGTTGTTTGGATCGATATGCACATGTATATGTATGTATAATATAGACGTGTCACAAATTGGATGGTATGCAGTGTCTGTGCTTTGTCGCGCGGTCACAAACAACACTTCCCAGTTACCGGGGTTTGGCCTAGGCAAAAAGCGGCTTGTGCGCATGGCTGCTTTCGCATAATAGGGATCATATTGCATGCTGGTGTTTGCGACCCGTTGTTGCCAATTTCTCATTGGGTACCCCACCCGAACCTGAACCCGACCCCCCCCTCCCCAAATAAGGATCCAGACGGGTCATGAGGATGGCATGGCCCAATGACAAATGTACTGTAGCGACTTAAATGGTTCTGGGGTACGAGCTGTGTGCTTCGCCAAGGGCCAGGATGTTGGGACGCAGAGAGTGGGAGAGAGAGAGAGAGAGAGAGAGAGAGAGGGGAGCAAACAAGAGTGAATGGGAGTGGGACCTGAGCGATCCGGAACAAATATGGATGCCTGCTGTTTCACGAATCCTTCACGTGACTTGCAGGCGGTGGTGCTCCTATCGCACTGATGGCCATAGCTTGATGCGGGTGGCACCTTTGGGATCCAAGAAATGAGTACATGCTTGACAACCCTCAAGGCGAACGTGCGCGCTGCCGGGTCAATGAAACGTCCCTAGTTGTCAGGACAACACAGTCGGCGCCACCCCCTGGCACCAAGGAATCGGACAGAAACTAGAAACAATGACCCAGGTGCAATAAAAAGCAAGGTGCATGATGATTGTTATTCAGCAATGTGTTTACATACGTGTATAGATATATTCATGTGCACACATGATATGCATATGCGTGTTTAGACATGTGCGCAGGTACTTGGCGGATTTGTTTGGTGAGAGCTGCGAGAGCCAAGGTTCCACCGGATCGCATTGAGGACTTGTATCAGAGGACATGGTCCGGAGTGACTGAAGACACACGCGCCATGTGTGATTGCATTTTTCCCAGACACACCGTGGTGCCCTTGTTGCCTCTTTTTTAGGAGGGGGGGTTTCCTTTGACATGAACTACCCACAAAAAGGTACCTTTTTGTTCCATAGCCTTTTGACCAACAGAGGTGTTGTCGGATGTGCGCGGCGCCTGTCAGACATGCAACATGAGAAGCCTTTGTGGTGTGTGACTTGTTCAATGAGTGCTTAGCAGCGGCCACTATTGCATTTTTTATGTGAGTTGATTGGATGCTAGACTGCACATAGGTGACACTGGATAGAGGCCAGGGGCTTTGACAGATAGCTCAGTGTTGGCAAGTGGGCAGCGCTTGATTTAACTGTGCGGTGGAGGGTAGCATACCCAACGTGAGGGTTTTCATGCCTGAAATGTTCCAACTGGTTGGAGGCTGCCCCAAAGGCCCCCATGGAAAAATGAGAGGGGACCTCTGGTTGCGAAGGAAGCCGCGCGCAACTACCCTCATCCCCAAGTTGCCATGGCACCTGTCATGTGGTCCCTTGCAGCAACTGATCTTCCAGGTACCCTCCCATATGTGCTATGTTTGAGGGAGGGAGGGTGCGGAGTACTAGTGGCAGTCCACGTTTTGTTGTCAAGCGTTGGTAATAGGGCGCAGTGTGAGCTCTCATCCCAAGACGCTGGCTGAGCCACGGTGGCAAGGTAATTAGTAAATGGAACCACCATTCCCCAAGGCAAGCAGAATTTCACCTGGCACTTTTGATAGGTGACACGGAAAGTGAATTCCATTTTTCAATCTGCGCAGCTGCGCAGGACAGATGGAAACCAGTTTGTGGGCATCAATCGCCCCGCAGCGGGCCCTCGGTACGAGGCGAAAGCGCAAAAACCGCAGGCATTTGCTTTGAATAGAAGAGTCACGAGTTTCTTTTGCTTTGCCGGTACCCCTTTTGGGGGATTTAGGAAAGCCAGCACGAAGAATGAATCACAAGTAGTTTCACAAACTAACAAAAGCAAACACGACAAAACGAAGCAATCAAGCAAACAATCAAACAAGGTATCCCATCCACAAGTAAACAAACACTCAAGAAGCAAACAACAACGCAGAAACATAACTGCAAACACAGCCAGCAAGCATGCAACCACACAAGCAAGCACCTAACACACCAAAATGAACACATCGAAATCAACCAACCAGGCAAGCAAATGCCAACCAAGCAACCAACCAGCCAAACAAACAAGCAAACACGCAAAGAAGCAAGCAAGACAACACAACAAAACAAAGAAACAAGCAAACAAAGAGAACAAGCAAACAAACCAACCAACCAACCAACCAAGCGAAAGACACAGCATGTACTTAGTAATCCCAACTGGGCGGTATCCAGCCTACCAATCTGAACTTGCACCTGTAGGCAAGTCTAAAAATGGAGACTCTCGCTGACTAGATTGTTTGCTTGTTTCTTTATTTTGTATTTATTTATTCACTTATTTGTTTGATTGTTTGCTATGTGTCGTTGTTTCTTTGTCTTTTTTGTTTGTTTGTTTGTTTGCTTGCATGCTTGCTTGTTTGTTTGTTTGTTTGCTTGCTTGCTTGCTTGCTTGCTTGTGTGTTTTTGTTATGTGTTGGTGTTTGTTTTTTTCTATGCCTAGCTATTTCTTTTTTTTTCCGTTGTTCTTTATCTTGTTTTTGTTTGTTTGATAGCTTGCTTGTTTGCGTGTTTGTTTGTTTCTGTTTCTTCTTCTTTTTTCCCCGTTGTGTGTTTGTGGGTATATATTGGTGTGCGTGTGAGTGCATAAGAACCTGGGAGAGGGAGCAAATGGAGGAGACTCTTCAAGCACACAGATGTTCTCGGAGAATGTACTAATGTGTTACAATGCATTGAAGACACCTTGGTGTTGTCCAGGCACGGAGCACTTGTGGTTTGCCCCTTGGATCATAGGCACAAGCGTTGACCGCAAATTCTTGCAAATGTCATCTCCAGAGGGAGAACCTTTTGGATGGTTTGACCGGGAGCCGAAAGGAGGCCAATTGGAACGCACCTTGGTTTACTGCTGAATGACTGTGGTGTCCTCTTTACATGTCTTACAGACGTTACAATACAAGATGGGCGAGATATTGCTACCCCAGCATTGGTCTTCGTCGACCAGAAGCCTTTACTGAAGTTGCAGCCCTTGTTCACTTCCAACATGTTGTGAAAGCGGACGCAATCAGCAACCTATGCTGAGAGGATGCTCCTTAGCTGAGCAAAGGCGTCCTAGCGCGAGCGGAGGCGGCATTGGAGCGGGGAGCGGCGGCGCTTCAGCCTGAATCTTGAATGCGGTCGATGTGTTGGCGGATATGCGGGCGAGTGGATGTATATCCATTTGTTCTTCGTCAAGTGACAAAGGGTGTCAGAGTCGTTGTGGTACCTCGCTTCATGGGGTCTCTAGTCCAGTGCCAAAGGGAGTCAATATTTTCTCCGTGGCACAGAGAGATGTGGGCGTGTCTTGTTTTTTTTTTGGGGGCTACCCGTCTTTTTTTTGGTAGCTTTAACGGAAAGCCAAAAGGCAAGCTACCCATTTCGGGGGTCCGCAGAAAAAACACCCATCCACATACCTCATGGAGGGGCTGGCCGAGACCCTAACAGAGGCCGGGAGGCTAGGAGCCCGGGAGGTACGGGGTCTTCAGTTTGCCAAGGGGCCAAAAAGTGAGCCTGGGCCACTACAGTAGCTTTTTTTGGAGCTTCCCCAATTTTGACTCTCCCGTTCTTGGTGGTGCCATCCCCTTAGGTGTTCTTAGGTCTTTAGCGTTGATTGGCACAGGGCTCCTTAAAAGATACCTTTTGCCCATTTGAATCATGGCTTTTTCCACCAAAATAAAGGGAAACCACCATTTACAAGGCAATGCTCAGGTGTATAATGTAAGAATCCCTGTGGTAGTTTCCATTAAACAACTAAAAGTTAGACTTTTGGCAGTGGGATCTTGGAACAGCCCAGTTCAATCGCAGGCCCATTGGTTGCAAGTGCACGATTCGACTTCTTTAACACGACGATTGGCATGCGCTTCTTTTCGGCTTCAATCTGCAGATGAACGGTTGCTGACTTGTTGATGTCAATGTGCCAAAATAAGAGACCAACTTTTGGGTGGAAAATAAATAGATAGGCTGTGCTAGAGGGATAAGTTCGACTTGAGTTGCATAAATGAGCATCATGAATTGGTCACCCTTCAACATAGCCGTGAATTGTAGATTTGTAAGCAGGCCTGGCAGTCCATACAATTTGTTTGCTAGCAAACTGCAGAAGGAACCGCTAACTGACTTCTAGCATTTTGAATATTTTTTACAGATGCCGCAATGGTGATGGCTCATGGTGGAGTGCGTTCTGGTCCTCGTGAAGGACAGGGCTGGCTGGCTTGTATGTTTGATGGCACTCATTTCGCCGAAGTCGCATCCCATTTGATCACATCTTTGATTTCTCCAACCCAACGCTCTGCCAATCACAATTGGTATTTGCACAGAGTCCGTGGGTCTTCCCCACTGGATACAAATATACTGAGCCCGTGGGATTGTTTGCAAAAGGCAACCGCAAGAGGAATGAGATTATGTCGTAGACCAACATAATTAATGCACTCATTCACTGCTCACTGATGCTGGCAGAACCATTCCTGAAAGGCTTCCTGGGATGATTCTGCTGTGATACGGTTGATACCTTTCGCACCAGCATAGGACGCTTCGAAAGGTACCTGGAGCAATTTGCCATGTTGGTGGTTTTGGACGATAAACACTTTGGCGGAGGTTTGAATTTGCGGCCCTGCTGGATCTACCACAGTGGTTTGCCTGCTGGAACTCTTTGTAACACAACTTGGCACAGGATGGTTTCGCCTTGAGGCGGTGACACGGCGGTGCGAATCTTACCCGCAATGGTTGTCTTCAGAAAAGGAAAGCTGAAAGGAAGCCGAAAGGGGACACCAAGCAACATCGGGCAATCAGCATCCCGACCCTTCTGCAAGTATTTGATTTGGGTTTGTCCCAAAGTGAGAGCCCCAAGTCGGGTAGGTTTCAAGGGAACTCAAGAGCAAAGCAGCCACCCCGAGGCCGCATTGTGCAAAACACCAAATATCAATTCCCCATGTCCACGCGTGAGGAAAGGCTTAAACTCCCAAAATGGGGGAGGAGAGAAAGCTGAAGCCACCGTTTTGAAGCCCTTCAATGTCAAGGGTCACATGAGACACCCGGACCAGCTTCCCCAAACGATTTCCCTTGGAATCAAAATAAAGGTTGGCTGAAATGGATCCACCTCCGAAAGCCGTTTCCCAAAGCAGATAGGCCCAACTGGTATCCCCAGCCCCTTAACCCCTGGAACCCTTCCTTGTGAATCCCTCCCTGAATTTCTGAAAGCTGCCAAAACAAACCTCCTCGATGTGTGCAGAGACCCCCCGCCTTTCAGCTTGCCCTGAGATCCACGTAGGACCTCCTTGAGCTGAACCGTTCCCGCGCCACTGCCGCGCCTTCCGGGGAGAGCGAGGTTGCGGCGCGGGGCCGGCTCTTCCGGGCCTTTTGCGGCTCGGTGGTCCCCCCCGCGTTTTTTTACACGTGTTGTTTGGGAGGGGGGGGGGGCTTGGGTTTAAAGGAGACCAACAAAAACCGGGGGGGGGGGGCTTGGGTTTAAAGGGACACCAACAAAAACCGGGCGTCGCCTTTGTTTATGAGTTTTCTTTCTTTTTTTTGGGGGGGGGGCTTCCACAAACACAACTTGCTGGGTTGTTGGGGGTTGGGTTTTAAAGGGACGCCAAAGGAAGAATCGGAAATCGCTATTGTTGCCCTCAAAAACACCAATCAATGTTGGGGGTAGTTTTAAAGGGAAACCAAGGGGAAAGCCGAACAAAATGCGCGATACCCTAAAAAAGACGAGCCACCCATGCGGGTGTATCTTTGTTGGGGGAACCCTCTGTTGGTTGGTTGTGAGACCGAAATGAAGCCGCAGCCATTCTTCAAAACCAAGCTTATTTAAAACACGCCGTGGTAGTGTGAGACGCAGTTGTAAACAAATATCCTGTTGGCTTCCCTAAGGGGGTCGATCGGGCCTGGTCCGTTGTGCCCTTTTTCTTAGAGGGCACTGAGGGCACCCTTTTTTGGGGCTGGAAAGCGAAACCAACAGGAAAACCACCAACCATGTTTTCCACATACCCACTTTGTTTTCCAAGGATCTTGTATGTGTTTTTGTTGTTTGATGAACCCCCAAGAACGCTTGGTTTGTTAAACATCAACAAAAGGTAGCTCACCATTTCAGCGGTCCTGTTTTAGGACATGCCCGTGTTCTTCTGTGTTTTGATTAATTGTATTGTTTTTCGCGTGCGGGGGTGTAAGGGTGTGTTTTTTTGTTGTTTGGAATTCCTTTTTGTTCGGAGTTCCTTTGCCGTTCATTGCCCTGACCAAGACCAGTGTAAGCAGCACGCTTCGTGTGGGACACCCGCTTCCCTGTTTTGGGTGGACGTGTGAAACCCTCTTGCTCTGGGGTGAGGTTCAAACCCGCAAGCCATCAAGTACCAAGGCTAGGTCCCCCTAGGTGCCCTTCTACCCTGTTTTGGGGGGAGGGTTCCCCTACTAAAAAAAGACAGAAACAAGTTGGTACCCTTATTCTAACCTCTCTACTGGAGGACGTAGGCTAAGACCCGAGTAAATACCAGGGGTAAGACCTGAGGGCTACATCCTACCCTTTGAAAGGCTCGGTCTTCCCAAGGCTTGGACCAGGCGGTTGACCAATTTTTCCAGCTCGGTGTTGGCTTCCGACGTTACAAGCAAAGCAGTCGAGCCCGAATCTGACACAAGCCAGCCGTAAGCAACCTCAAACCCACCCAAGTCGGCTTCAAACCTACCTACATCTCCGCCAATGGTTTTCGTTTCGTTGTGCTTTAGGGTTGTCAAAATTGGCTTTCACCACTGGCGTGCCTTTGGCGCAAGAGGACTCTTACTCCCAGCCTACAGGGCTCGCGCCATCTGAGCCACGTGCTCAAAGCCCGGGTACATGAAGCTTATAAGGGACAGTCCTAACCATAAATAGCTGCGGCCGCCTTCTTAATTCTTTACATGGTTCTGGGTCGACCATTTTAATACCGGGTTCTAATTGTGACTCATCTACTTTCAACCTGGTGTAAGTCAGAGTTGCTGCAACAGTATACTGACAGATTGGCTACATTGAACAACGTGTTGCAGGCTGTCTCATAGGATCTCTTTGTGACTCAGATGAAATTAGAATGTATTTTGGGAAGCCTGTGAAAGTAGCCTCGCAAAAGACAAGTAGTCGTCCAACCCCCGCCCAGCTTCCATCAATCATTGCTCTAGGTTCGTTAAAGCGACATCCTCCAAACAAAATCCCTGAAGATGGTGATTTTTGAAGGGACACACTCCCCAAGAGTAATTTCAAGAAAGACGAATGGACCCCGCTGAGCCATCAAAACCCCAGGTAGTCGAAGCTTAAGGGGACAATCCCCACGGCGGATGTCCGGCCTGGCGCTGGGGATCGACCATTTCAATACCGGGGTTTGAGGACTCTGCTCTTCGACGTTTTTCCTGGTGGCTTCCTTTAAAGAAGCCAAGCGACAAAGCCGGGGGTCCCTGTTCCATGGGTTTCCAGTTCGCTCCCTTCAAAAGAAGCAAAACGCAAAAGCCGGGGGGGGGGGGGGTTGATGATGACTCTGGCCGAAAGTTCTTTCGATGGGAAAATATGGGTGAATTATAACGACCTCACACGACCTCACCCCAAATGGTGGTTTATGTGGGGAATAGCCCCCCAACCACCTTATTTCAGGTGTGTTCAGGGGCGGTTTGTGTGCAGCCATCGGGGTTGCGTCGGTTCTTCAGCCCATAAGGGCGCAGTCAAGGGCCTGTTCCGCACAAGGCCGAGCAGGAACCGCACATTGGGAAAAGAGGTTGGTGCAATATGATAATTCACCCACTTCCATTTGCTTATGCCCCCTGGAACACCGTAGTGATCGATTCCTTGTAAGACCAACAGGGCAAAATAAAACCATATATTCATTTCAGCCAATGGAAGCCCAAAGAAATGCACCCGAAGATGGACACCCGAAACGACCAGCCAGCTGGAGGCATCTCCTCGCTGCGGGACCTGGCGGAGGAGTTGCGCGAAGAGCTGGCCGTCCCAAATGGGCTGGGCCTCGCGGACGCCTGGCTGAGCCAAATTTGGATCCGTGGTGGTCAAAACCGTTTTGGTTGATCCCATTTTGGTTGTTGGTCAAAACCTCTGTTTGTTAATCGACCCCTGTCTGTTAATATGGCTGTGGGTCAAAACCAAAGAAATCCCATTTGGGTTGTTGGTGAATTCACCTCCCATTTCTCAGTTGTTCAGTGGCCCCAATTCTTTTTCCCCTTTTTTTTGGTGGCTGCCCCACTAAAATGGTCCAAGCCCAAAAAAGGGTTCCCTTTTTTTCCAGGGTCACTGAACAACTGAGATTTAAGGAGTCGATTTTAGTGGTTGGATGGGGATCCTGGGGGTACGATTTGGGTTTGGACCCACGGCCATATATAAATTTGCCTTTGAAGGGAACCTGCGGCGATCGCTGCAACGGGAAATGCGCCAAGTTTGGCAACTGAAAGGGGGAAATCCAGTGACCCTTGTCTGGGGATTCTACTTCATCCACAACAGCTATAGACATATAGTGGGGGGAACAAAGAGTTTGGAACGACCCCAACATTCCGCACATGGCCATGGGTCATAACCTATGCCTCCATTTTGGGGCGGTTTGTTCACCCATGTACCACCTGTTTTGAGGTTCACCAGGGGTACAGGGTTTTGACCCACAGCCACATTGCAGCTTGAGGGGAAATCCAGTGACCCTTGTCTTGAGTTTTCTACTTCATCCTGTACTAACAGCTATAGAAAGATGTGGGGGAACAAGGAGTTTGGAATGACAATTTCGAAATTGCAAAGGGCCTTTGAAATGAACTGATGTCTCTTGTGTTTGTTTGTGTCAAGTGTTTGTTTTTGTTTTTGGTTTTGGAGCCCTGAAAAGAGGACCAAAAGTAGAAGCCTCGCCGACTCGATGTCGAATGGTCCGTTGTCAGGAAGTGCCATGTCCAGAGCCTTCGAAAGTTGCCGTTCCCCAGCGTAGTTTTACTAGGTCACCTGGCTGTGACCTTTTACCGTTTCTTTTTTGGTTGGGAGGGTTCCCCTACCAAAATAGACTGCAGAATACAGGGCGCCCTTATTCGAACCTAGTTCAGATGGACGTTCAGTGTTTGCTCGAGATGACCACGTTGGAAGCGAAGGAAGATGAACCATATGTTGATACTGATCGTAGGACATTTCATTAGAGAAGATTCGCTGACCGAAGTTTTCTGCTCAATGAGGCAGGGCTGTGTGCGCGCTGCTTGTAGGTGTGCACGCTTTTGCTTGGATTTGCACACTGCTCGGTCCAAGGATGCAGGTTGCTAGGCCCGAAGGAAATAAATTCGCGCTGCTTGCAGAAATGTGATTTTCGTGGGGCTTCTGCCGTTGGCTGGCGGAACAAACATAACAATAAAAGCGATGCAGCCTCTTACAAGTGGAGCCGTGCAGTTTTTCCTTGCTCTTGTTAAAGCCTGGCCGGCCAATTGATGCATACTCATAGTCAGCCATCCACGCAAGTGACACTCTCCGCATTGCTGGTTTTGCCTCGCCTGCATTGCTCTTAGCTCCATCACACATGAAGCTCCAAGCCGCTATGACTGCTTGGATTCGAAGATCCCTTACTTGCGAAACTTTGCCTGCGCCGCAAAATGTTTCAAGTCTGAAAGACAAAGTCGTGAGGTGAAATTGGAACGTCTTTTGGTGCCCCGCGAGGTGTGTCTTCACATTTCCTGGAAGTGTGCCCAGTTTGTTTGTTTTTTTGCGTGCCGCCAATTTGCCCTGGGCGAGGGTAGCCCATCTTTAGGACTACCACATAGCACAACGGATGTGTCGTCTCCCCTGAAAGTGCAGCTCCTGGAGGTAAGAAGTATGCCAAACTGGTCTTAAAGGACCCTGGAGACGTTGGCACCGTTCGGTTTGACCTGTAATGTTAACCCCGGATTAATACACCCCCGGTTGATTTTGATTGGGGGGTGTCCCCTTTTAGTGGGGAGAGCACTTTTGGAGGGAACACCCCCCTAAGAATGGGACGGGTTTATGAAAATCCTGGGTCAACAATCGCCTTGCTGGACACCGGCTGTTTGCCCACCAAGAAAGTGTCAGACTTGTATCTCTGCCATGCGCACGCAGGAAACATCTTTTGTTTGACTCTGTGCGTCAACGACGAACCCAGATGTTCAGCTGGCTGCAAAGTTTGTTTGTTTGTTTGTCTGCAAAGTTTGCATGGGGCGCCCGTGCATCCTGTGTGAGGATTGGGAATTCTGCAAGGAAGCTGCCGCCTTTTCAGGGGCGCCCCATGAAATTTTACGAAGCCAATGTGTCGTTTAGCAGCTGTTTTAGTCCTTGTGAGAAATACCGGGCATAAATCCACATGTAAATCATGTGACTAAAATATGGGTAGTTATAACGAGCTCATTTTGGGGCAAAAGCAGCTCAGCGATGAAGGTCTTTTACTTTGGGTTCCTTTCCAGTCAGTGAATGAGAATACTTCAAAGGGTGTGGCTACAGGAAAATGTACAGCCCCAAAGCACCCTAAAAAAACGTGTTCCTGTAGAGTTTCCCAGAAACCCAATCCTTTGAATGCTGTTGCCCACATGGGTGTGGGTCAAAATTAAACCACCAGGAATTGGACCACAGGTTTTAGTCCTTGGTTCCATTTACCAGGCTCTATTTTGGGTACAGGTTTTTGAGCCACAGCCACATGAAGATACCGAGGTCGCTAGGTTTCGGCGCAACTGAGGTGGAGCGTGCAGAGCGGCGCCTCATCGCAGATGAAGCCATTGAGGAGGGCTCGGAACTTCTTGCCGAGATATTTTTTCTAAACTTTTGGTCCCCCCAGCTAGGTTACACGGGTACCCCTGTCGAGTTCTGATTCTTCTGGCTTCCCTTTAAACAGCGAATCTAAAAGGGATCCATGTGCCCTTTTTACCGTTTCTTTTTTTGTTGGGAGGGTTCCCCTACTAAAATACTCTCTTTGTGCAAACTCTCTCCTTCTCTTTAAGAGAATCCCACGGCTCATTCCCAGCCTGTCTCATTTGAGCAGCAGCAAGATTCTTTGGGCCCTTTTACCCTTTTTTGGGGGGAGGTTTCCCTACTAAAATAGACTACAGAAAAAAGTTGGTACCCTTATTCTACTGGAGGACCTAGTAAACATGAGGAGAGCTGCCCTTCACGAATTGGACATGGCAGCTGACAGGGTGGTCCTGGTTTGGACCATTCTCCTTAAGGAGGGGGGCTGCTGTGAGGTTCCATGGTAATTGGTGGGCGGGTACCTGGAAGATCAATTTCGGCTTCAAGGGACCCTGTCAGGTGCCCTGTTCGTGGGAGGGAGGGTAACGTCCGCAACTAGCCTTGCATATAGGTATGTTCCTTGAGAATCAACTTTGAACGAAGAGCTTAAGTGACGTCAGCCATGCGAGGGTGGTCCACAAGGGGACCCCTTGTTTTTGCCTTTGTGCAATCACATTGGAAACAAGCAAGGTAGGAAGTCTTGCCTAGAAGGTGTGAAAACTGGAGACACCCATGTGTTGATGTTTTCTTGAAAGGAAAGCATAGGACCTGAATGTTGCCTGTTTTTCACTCCACGTGATGCAGCCTCCAGTAACTTGCCCCAAAAAGGGCACGCAACCTGCTGGCTGGTTTTCTGATCGACAACCCGAAGGGTTTCTTTTCTTTCCTCCCTCCCACAGGAGTGAGCCAGTAGCTCAGGCAGGGAACCATCCAACGTATCCGTGTGAGAGGCATTCGCTGCACAAAGTTGGTGGCCTTTTTCACGCGGCATGGACTAGCGATATGTGATCAGAGAAGTCCCATGTGAAAGATGGAGACCCTCAGCACCCTTCCCTCAACCAGGTTTTCCAGTAGTGCCCTTCTACCGTTTCTTTTTTGGGGGAGGGTTTTTCTACTAAAATAGACTACAGAAGAAAATCGGGTACCCTTATTCCAATCTCTCTACTGGAGGACCTAGTCAATGCGCAGGAGGGTTACCCACACAACGCGTTGGAGTGACTTCGGGTCTGGAGGTCCCTCTCGGCTTGAGGCTTGTTCCCGTGGAGACCCGGTTGCTTCGAATGGCTGCGGATCCCACAAACGGCAGACCTGCCATAACCACATGCAAGGAGCCCTTTTGGCTTGGAGCAGAAGTGGTTACGACCTGTTTTGAGGATGTTGATTTGCTTGAAATCAGTACGGGTGCCTTACATATCACATTAGCCTCTTGTTGGAATGAACATAAAGGAAAATGAATTCCTAGTTTTGGAATATGTTGGGATTGAGCAATGACCAGACACCCAGTCAAACCCGATTGGAACACCCCTAGAAAAAAACCCATATGTTTCACGCATCTCTTCCTGTTTCTCTCTCACTCTATGTCTATATGTATTATATCGTGTATACACATATATATATATATGTACATCTATATTTACATATATATATATACATGCATGAATGTACACATACATATTATGTTCCTATATCAGCCAGAAGCTTCCCACTCCGCCGGGTTTTTCTTTTGCCTGCGAGGAGAGCCTGGCGGAGCTGCGCGGCGAGCTGCGGCAGATGCGGGAGGAGCAGTTCCTGGAAGACCGGCGGCGCATGGAGCGCCTCGGAGATTTTCCAAAATCGATCGCCGTTTTCCCTGGGTTTCGGGAGGTTTTCTGAAAGAAGGATCCCTGGAAAGAATGGAAATGGAAGGCACCCCTAGAAAAGCGAGCTCCCCAACTTTTCTTTAGCCTCAGCAACTGAATTCACTGGCTCACCCGAGCCCGCACTTTCGCAAACCTGCCCCCCAAAAAAGATGGTGCCCCCTTCGGCCCCCCTTCAAACTAACCCAAGGGTATCAACTCCGTTAAAACACAAACAAACACATACCACCAATGAAACCACTGACTGAGGTACTCTGAAAAACACAAAACTGGAAAACAAAAGCCTTGTGGACATAAACAAAATGATAGGGCACTCCCAAAAGAATCCAACCAACCACCGCCACCCCCAACCAACCAACCAACCCCCAAAGCAACCAAACATCTGCACCCTGCAAACAAACAAAGAAACAAAGGAACAAGAAAAAGAAAAACAGAAACGGAGACGATGATTGAAAAGAATGGGGAATCATGGAGCTTTGAGGGTGATGGTTGGGGAAACTGGTTTGAACCAACCCGGCTTGTCTTTGAAGAGAAAGTTGGAAGGATGGCGTTGGAACCAACCCTGGCTTCTTCTGCAAATTGAACCGGACAGAACATTTTTAAAGTTGGGTGGCCAAGCCGTGTGTGGGTCGTGTGGGTCAAAATACGGACTTGGACCCCCAAAAAAAGGTTTTGGTCCTCTTCAAAATAGCCGAATGGTCATATATTTGATATTGAGTGAGCTGTGACTTTGTTGCCGTTTGTTTTGCTTAGCACTCGGGGGGAACTCTCTTTTTGCTGCGGTGCCTCGCGCAGCCACCGCGTGGGCACTTCTGGTGGGGTGAGTGAAGGCGTGCAGGAAAATCCAGCGCAGGCATAGGCTGCTGAAGAATCTCCAGCGCAGGCAGGTGCGTAGGCATCATAGGTGTCCTTTCTCAATGAGTTGGGCGAACAATCGATGGCCCTGGTTTAGATGGGTCTCCTTCCATGTACCAGGGCCATCTATGTTTCCAGAAGGACACCTATGGTAGGCATGGTTTGCCTTGCACAACTTAAGCGCCCAAGAAAAGTCTGTGTAGGCACTCTGCGTGGGCGCGTCGGTGGCAGCGTAGGCTCGCGTAGGGTTTTACATACCCGCGGGGGTGCGCATAGGCATGGCTGCCAGTCGGGCCGATCCCAAAGCAACTCTAAAAGAACAATTCAACACACTTCTGGGTGTGGATGTATTTTGGGGTGTTTTCAACAAAACAGAGGGGGTGCAAAAAGAAGAAGGGATCACACAAACCTTGTTTCCACATGTTTTGCTTTAACAAAAACAACACCCACAACAATGGGGTGTGAACCTTCTCGTTGTTTTTTTTGCGACCTTCGGGGGTTCAATGGAAGGGGGGGTTCTGATAAAAGAAGGCGCATCCCCAAGGCCGTTGGTTCCAATGAAGCCCTCTGTTAGAGGTTTTTTGAGCAATCTGGGGTGTATTTGTTTGTTTTGTAGATTTTGTTGTGGGGGGAGGGTTCCATATTTGTTTCAGTTTTTGAGACAAGCCGGCAATCTGCGGTGCATGCTTGTTTTCGTATAATATGTGTATATATATATATATATATGTTTTTGCGTGTGTGTGTGTGTGTGTGTTGGGGGGGGCATAGGTTCCGTATGTTTCTATTTGTTTGAGCCAAGCCGGGGGGGTTTTCGAACCGACCCATCGGCGACGAAACCCCGGCCTCAGGGGCTTGGAGAAGCTCAGCCGCGGCTTTGGCACCGAGAAGGCGCTGGGGCGGAAGGTGACGATCCAGATCCGGACCCTGGGGGACACCTGCTTCCAGGTCTGCTGCGGCGCCTTGGGGCCCAATGTTTTTTTTTGTTTTGGGGGGGGGGGGGGGCAATTTTTGGGTGGGAGGAAAACCCAAACTTGGTGTGTTTTGTGGGGTTTTAAAAGGGTTTAGTGGTAGTTTCGCAAGACTTGGTGGCTCAACTTTCTTCCATTTGCTGGGGCCAAGATTTTGGTAGGGAGGAACCATTTTCTTGGTTTTGAACCATTTTGCTTTTTGGTGTTATCAGGTTTAGAGGTAGTTTCCCCCAGTTTGGTTGGGATGAACCAAAACTGAGCCACCATCAAAACCCGGGTAGATGAAGGCTAGCAAGGCACCAGCCAAAACTTGGTTCCCAACTTTTTTATTTTATTTTTTTTGTGGGGGGACAAGTTTCTGCCATTTGCTCAATATTTGTTTGATTTCCCCTGTTGGTGTTTTAAGGAAATCTATCACTACTGGAAATAGTGTCTCATTTTTTTCCACTGGGCGAAGAAGCAAATGGAAGGTTTCGGCCAAGTTGGGTGGGAGGAAAACGAAAACTTGGTGGTTCAACCATTTTGCTTTTTCGGTGTTTTATTGGGGTTTAGAGGTAGTTTCCCAACCATCCGGCTCCTTTGCGTGTTTGTTTTTGGTTTTATTGGGTTTAGAGGTAGTTTGGTTGGGAGGAACCAAAACTGAGCCACCATCAAAACCCGGGTAGACGAAGGTTAGTAAGGGACCAGCCAAAAAATGTTGATTCCCAACCATGGGCTTTTTGTTTGGTTTTATTGGGGTTTCGAAGTAGTTTCCGCCATCAAAACCCGGGTAGAGGAAGGTTAGTAAGGGACAATCCCAGCCATAAAATCGCTGCGGACGCCCGCCTGCTTAATTCTTTACTTGGCTCAGGGGATCGACAAGTTTAATACCGGGTCTTGATTGTGACTCAACTTGGTGGTTCCCAACCATCCGGTTCCTTTGCTTTTTTGGTTTAATTGGGTTTAGTGGTAGTCAGTTTGGGCCAGCTTTGATCCATTCACCATCATTGGTCAGCTTGGCTGGTTTTTGGTCCGCTTGAAAATCGCACTTTACACGCTTTTAGAAACAAACTTGGCTTTTCTGTATCAAAAGGTGATCGTCATTGGGGGACTCCCGCCCCAACAAAAACAAGTAGGTTTCCTTTTGGCTTTCCTTTAAAGCCCCACAGAAGGTAGCAACTGCAAAACAGTCTCAACATAGTATGTGTCCTTTTTCTTCTTTTACACCAACAAGAAGTGAAATGGCAGGTGTCCTTTTGGTTTTCCTTTAAAAGAACCCACAGAAAGGGCATCAACTCCCCAAGAAGCCCCCAAGCCCTCCAAGCACCGCGGCGCGGTCGGATCGAGGCTTGGACGAGAGCCTCCTGCGGCTGAAGCACTCCATCCAGAGCTTCGGTGGTCCCCCCGCCAGGGATCAGCCGCGCGGCAAGGAGAGGAGGAGGGGAGGGGGCGACTTTTTTTTTGCCGGGTTCCGGGAGAGAATTTGTGGGTTTTAAAAGGGAAGCCAAAGGGAAACCCGGCATTTTTAAGGAGGGTGAAGCATTTTGCTTGGTATCCGGAAAAATGTGAGGGGGTTTGAAGGGAAGCCAAAGGGACAGCATGTTTGAGGAGGGTTAAACACCTGTTGGCGACTTTTTTTGGCTGGTACCCGGACAAATTGGGGGGTGGGGGGTGGAACGGGGAGCCAAAGGGACACCCAGCATTTTTGAGGAGGGTGAACCCCCTTTTTGGTACCCGGAAAAATGCGGTGGGGGGGGGGGGGGGGGGTTTAAAGGGAAACTAAAGGGAACACCGCAACCCATTGTGGAGGTCCCCCGCACAAGCGATTGCTTCTTTGAATATATCCTTTTCAGTTTGGTCGAACCTAATAAACATCATACCCAAATGAGTATGAGCAGGTGTTTTGAGGGTACCCGGTTTGAGGTTGGTTCCAATCGATGCCCACCAGGAACACAACCATTTTGTGGTCTCCCGATTTTGGACATATGAGGGTTGATCAAAAGATCCGGTAAACATGGGGTGACATTGAGGGAAACCAGCAAACAAGATGACTTTTACCCCTAGACTCTAAACGGGAAAAGTTACCCATGCTCATTTGGAGGCCAGGAATGGACTTGTTTGGTTGAGACTCGGTGCTCTTTGGGGCAGGGAAACTACAGAGAAGACGCTCGTTTGAGGGGTCTCCCTTATTTTTCTTGTTGGCTCCCAGCCATCCCCTTAGCTTTTTAGCCTTTTAGTGTTTAGTGGTAGTTTCCATTTATCCCATTAAAATTTAAACTTTTAGCGGGGGAACTGAGGGCAGCCCAGTTTTGGACAAAGACAATTTTGAGAATTTCCATGCTTGGTGCCTAGTGCCTCCACTTCTGTTGGTAACCTTTGGGACCTTCTGGGGCATTTTTTGTTTGCTTACCTTGCTTTTCCAGGTGTGTGCGTGTGTGTCTTTTTAGGGAACCCCCCAAAGGCTGGTTTGTTTTTTGGTTTCCCTTTTCAAACCAACCAGAAAGGGTATCCACAAAAACGACACACCCAGGTTTTCTTCGGTTGCCTTCTAAGGAAACTCTTGTGGGCGCGGCCTGCACTGCAGTGGGTGCACGACCTTGAGACCAGCGATTCCTTCTCCCTCTTCTACCTTGGGATCACAGAGCCTTGCTCTGGGGATGACAAGACCTTGCGCTGGTGGCATAAACAATTCACCATGCGGAGCCAATGTTGATTCAGCTTCCCTTGGATGGACTGCTGTTTAGTTTGGACATGGAGTACGTAACTAATCCCTCAAAACACGCGGCTCGCCCACAAGTATCTTTATGGGGATGTTTGCCGCTGCCTTTAGGGTTTAGGTTTAGGGTTTTAGGGTTTAGGTTCAGGGTTTTAGGGTTTAGGTTTAGGGTTTTTAGGGTTTAGGTTTAGGGTGTTTAGGGTTTAGGTTTAGGGTTTTTAGGGTTTAGGTTTAAAATTGTTAGGGTTTAGGTTTAGGGTTTTTAGGGTTTAGGTTTAGGGTTTTTAGGGTTTAGGTTTAGGGTTTTTAGGGTTTAGGTTTAGGATTGTCAGGGTTTAGGTTTCGGGTTTTTAGGGTTTAGGGTTTAGGGTTTAAACCCAAGACAGGGTGCTCCAAATCCAGGTTTCGACCCCCAAGTTTTTGAGGGAGTTCACCACACACAGGTCTACAAGCTCCCACGCCTGCCACGTTTTTTAAGGGTCGAGGCGGGGCGGTCGCAGACGTCGCGGGCAAGCGGGATGTTTTGGCCGTAACTAATGAATAGTGTTTTTTCAGCCGTGATCTGGTGCTGCTGCTTGCCACATATGAAATAACGAGTCGCTCTCTGGGTATTGGTTGGCAAGTGCAGCCCAGGAGGAGCTGTGTACAATACTAGAGATCCAAACAAGTCGCCGGGAAAGGTGTCAATAACAAGATGGAGTCAGCACAAACACAGGACGTGCTCCAGTGACAAACAAATTTGTGGCAGAGGGTGAGGACAGGCAGGGTGCTTGCAAGAAGCACGAGTCGCCAGATTTGTTACCAGCGGGTCAGCCCATTCGGGCTTATCGCCTTGGCACCTCCAGTTTCTTTGGTCGAAGCCTTGGGTATGTCAAAGCACCCCATTGTTGGCTTCACCATCTTCACCTAAAAACCAATCCCAAGCTCCGCAAAATAGTCCCCCATATGTTAGCAAACGTCAGCTTGCGGTTGAAGCCCGTGCAAAGACGTTGTATGGGAGTATCGGATGTCACAAATATCCGGCAGGAAGGCCGATCTTGCACATATGTCAACGGGGGGTCACAAAATCGGGGACCCGAAGAACTGCTAATGTTTGTTTGCTTTCCCCTGAAAAAACGGTCCAACAAGTGGCTTCCTAGTTGACAGATATGGAGCGCGGCTTCAGCCCGATTGGGCATTAACAGCTTTTTGACGGTTTTGCCGCCTGAAGGCAACTTACCGAGATCCGGATGCTGAGCTCCAAGGCTCAAGTGTTTTTGTGTGTTCTTTGCCTGGTGGATCAGTTTTGACCTTCCATTTCGTCGTATGTTTTCATGGCGATGGGTTTCAGGCTTTGGTTGACACCTGCCCTTTGCCGAGGATGGAGACAGTGCAACCTTGTACTATGTGCGGCACTGTCGTCAGTGCAAAGGCGCGTCGGCAAGCTTCACTTTGCTCTTCATTTTTGTTATCAGGTTGAAACGTAGTTCAATTCAGGCAAACTCAACCGCGCGCCGCGTTTGATCTTTGAAGGGAAGCACAAATGCCTATGTGGTTGATTGTTTCAAGGCATCCCACTTTGTTTTCTGAAGCAAAACAGACATGTGAGCTAGGTGTTATTCGTTTGAGGGGATCCCCAAAATGGCTTGGTCCTGTTTGGTTTTCCCTACGTCCAAACTAAATTGGGTCCACCATGTGCTTTTCTTGACACTTTATACAGAGCATTGTCCTTAGTCTGTTTGCTTGAAAACAAATGCATTCCACTGAATTCAGCTTGGTTCTACTTGTTCACCGCTGGACTCCAACATATTGTCCAAGTCAAGTTAGTCCCTGTTGATTTTCACAAGCAGCCCTCTTTGGACACCTTTAGATCTATTTCTGCAAGAAAACACCCGCACAATCGCTGTGTGTCAACCTTACACCACCCAAAAAAGCGCAGATTTTCGTCCTTGCTTCCATTTCCCAGCAGACATTTCCATTTGGCATTTGGGCACCCAATTTTTGGAGTCCACCAAATGCATTCCACCAGCTGCCACCTGCCACCCGAAACTTCATGGTTGTTGCGAAACATTTTACATTTTGCTTATTGTGGTTTAGTGGTTGAAATCACCACTTAACTGCTACAAATTGAGAAATGTTGCTCCCCTTCCAAGGTCAACCAAGGAAAACCCACCTGAAAACATCCGAAAAGATTTGGTCCCCCAATTTTTGGAATCTGCCACATGGATATATATATATATATTCCGCCACCACCCACCCGAAAACCCAGCCGAAAGAAACCCCGCCGAAAAACCCGCCGAGCCGAAACCCGGCGGGAGAGAGGCGCCTGCCTCTGCACGGAGTGCCACGGCCGCGGGGACTTCCAGGGCTGCGAGCTCTGCGCGGAGGTGCGGGCGCCCTGCGCGCAGTGCCTGGGGCCGTGCCTTCGGCTTCGGAAAACAAAACACGGGGTCGGGGGGTTGCGGGGTGTGTGGGGTGTATTTACTGCTGTTAGCATGTTTTAGTTGTAGGTAAATTCCTCGATACTTGGCAAGGAATTATTGTTGATTCCGACAACATAGCTATGTTTGTTGTTTGTAACGCTTGGAAGAAAAAAGCAGCTTGTCTTTCATTGCTAGATTCTATCTAGTTAAGGTATAATTGATGATTTCTAGTTGTGTTCTATTCAAGCTAACCTGGAGATTCATTCTCCACGAATTTCCGGTTAGCTCTCGTCTTTAACTTGCTTTTCCTGAATCTTGATGTTTTTTTCGTGAAGTCGCCTAAAACTACTAAAACTCATATGTTGATGAGATTTCAGAATTGATCCCTTTTACGATTTCCGCGCCCGGAATTACCCGCAAACCGCCCGCAAAAAGCCCGCAAAAAGCCCGCAAAACCCCGCAAACGCCTGCTAATCGCAAAAAGACGTTCTTTGGGTTTGGGGGTAGGACAAAAACCCTAGGAGTCACTTAGAATGCCCAACACGCCCAAAACTACCAGGAAACCAAAACGCCAAGGAAAAGGCCAGAGAATGAATCTCCAGGAAAGTCTAATTGCAATCCTACTTGGAAGGGAATGCCCACTTGGAATTGGATAGACGTCATGTTTAAAGTCTTACTGCATCTAACATCTGAGTCAAAACAAGGGTTCCACAGAAGTTATAATTGAAATCCTACTTGGAAAGGACGTGCCATGTATTTAACATCCAGTGTTAAAGTACGAATTTACATCGAGTGTTAATCAAATATCATTTAAACTTATCCGCAAACCAACAGGAATGGAATTTGCTTTTCCCATGGATTTTACTGGTTGTTCACG
Organism: Effrenium voratum; assembly: GCA_963377175.1. NCBI lineage: Eukaryota > Dinophyceae > Suessiales > Symbiodiniaceae > Effrenium > Effrenium voratum. Next base: position 535,593 of record CAUJNA010003290.1, on the reverse strand, counting down.
CCTTTTAAGGGCCTTGCAAATTAGAAGAAACTTCAAGCTTGTCTTTCCTTATTAGATTCTATTCGAGTCCCATCTAAATTATTTGCAATTTAGAACGTGTAAACCAATGGAATTGAAATTGTGCTTTCCTTGGATTTCTATTGCTTTTGCATTCCTTGCAAGAGGCAGACAACCGACCAGCTTGTCTTTCCATACAGGATTGTAGTTGAATTCTATGTCATGTCGAATGCCAAACATGCTAGGATAATTGCAGCTACTCTGGCTTGAATGAGCAGCAGCGAACTTGCAGTTGCAAACACTCTTCAGTGGTTTGTGGATTTGAACCCTTGGTTCTTGTAGGGGGTAAATGGGAAACCCCATCCTTGACCACCAAACCACCAATTGGAGGAAAGCCGATATCTGTCAAAGGCGGCCAATGCCAGAGTCTCTTTAGAGCAAGTGAGAGGTGCTTGCGAAGAGTGTCTGGCCCTGACCATCTCCCCCTTCAGCCATTTTCTGAGACACACGCACGGTCCGACGGCTTACCAAGATGGCGCCTTCTCAGACAGATTCATTTGTTGACTTGATCTTTTGCTGTAAGGTTCTGGTTCACTACTCACTGCACCTTTGGCAATCGTGGTTGGAATGCTGTTTGTGAGGAATCATGAAAACAACGTACTTGTTGGATACACAGAAGAGTGTTGGCTGCACTCCTTTTTGCCAATGGTTCTACCCATCTGCCCACGGCTCTTCTTTGGGAGATCGCTTGTGCAGATGAGGCAAGAATCACGCTTTCCAGAACGTCTCAAAAATTGTCAGATTGTATTCAGGAGTCCTTCTACCTGCTTCTTTGGGCCGACGTGGATTGTGAGTCCTCGTTTGGGGTGATGTTTAAGGGGGAACCCCGCTCCTGCCACGCGCCATGTGAGGTGCCGATGCCCCAACTGTCACGGCTGCCCCAGCTCTGAAATCGGTTTTTGCCACATTTGTGGCGAGTCTGCAGATTGCTCCTAGCCTTGTCCAAGACAAGGGCTGCTGAGTCCGCAAGAAAAGAGGTGGCCAACCTAGAACCCCTTCACCCCACTTGTCTGGAGTGCGGGGAAGCCAACAGGAAACCATTTTGTTAGGAAGCCAACAGGAACACTATCCACCGAAGGGGGGGTTTGTGGACACTGCTCGCCGACCAAAACGGGCCAGCGCTTGCCGCTTTCCCTTTGTACCTGCCGGGCATGCGCGGGCCGTAAAATCGCGCATGGGGCAGCACTCAGCGGTTGCAGTCAGAGCTTGGAACGGATTTCGTCACTCGCTGAGTTAATTTGGGGTATTCAATGCTCAGATGGGACGCATTTACTTTTGGGCGGTGGTTTCCCTGCTTTACTGCGAGGCCTAGGCCCGTTTTGACCAGGCGATGACTCAATGACCAGTGGTCATTCATGGCAACTGGCTCTCAACTAGTGACAACTTCGCCGGTCTTTCCTGAGCCCGCCCTTGCCCCAAGCAGGAATTAAAAACCAGCATTAAGCCACGTGGCAATACAGGGTTCCCCCCAAAACCTTGCTTTGTCCTACCAACAGGTGGGGTCCCCCAAAGCCTCGGTTTGTCTTTGAACGAACAGGTGGGGTGGGTTTCCATCTCTTTGGCGGTTGCTTTCTGCTCCCCTGCTAAAAGTGAATAAATTTTAGTGGTTTAATGGGAAACCCACTAGTTGGCAAAAAGTTGAAGTCCTAGCATCCAAGCAAAATGCTGGTTCGCCTGACCAATCCGAAAGAACCCACGTCACTCGTCGCGCGTCACTCGCTCCGAGGCTCTACTCCTTGGCCACGCCCAATGGCTGGAAGGTGGGCATTCTGCTGGAGGCAGGGGCCGAGCCCAACAGGGTCCACTGCCCCCAAAGCCCCCCGTTTTTGCCGCGGGTGATGTACAAACTATATGAGGGCAATACATGGTTGTCGTCGGGAAACATGTTACATCGATCTGTGCTTATTGTGGTTTAGTGGTTGAAATCCAACCACTTAACTGCTAAAAGTTGAGAATTTTTGCTCCCCTTCCAACGTCAGCCAAGCATATAAGGTCTTTCTGAGCTATATGTAAGAACATGCACAAGAAATCAAAGGGGTTCACCCAAAATGAGATTCCTCGAAACGTGCGCTTGTTTTGTGTCCATGGTTTTTGTTTGCAGGGGAGTGGACATACTCAAATGGGTTGACCAAACTATCGTTTGTAAGAAGGTGTTCCTTTTCTAGAACCTGGCGAAACTGGCAGCCCCCTATTGGTGGGTGGTTCTGCTACAAGGCTTTATCAGAGTTAAAGCAAGGGCTAGGAGAACCCTTGTAATTCTTGGAGCCAATCAAGCGGATCGTGGAGGCTGCTCACTTAGCAATTTGCATCAAATTTGCATCTCAAAACTCGCACAACAAGAATAGGCTGCTGCAAAGAAGACACGAAGTGTTCACCTCTTAGAGTGGCTCCATGTGTTCTCAACGTGGCAACTATGGTTTTGCGCATTCAAACGGTACGCTTTGCCCTTGGGAGTGTACATGGGTCCAAGGCGCCATGGATTTTGGGCAAAGTTACAAAGGAGTTCATGGGCCAGATGTCCAATTGGGTGGGAGCACAGCATGAGGGCAGGGGGTTGGAGGTGCCGGGGCGGGAAGGTCGCAGTTGGACGCTCTTGGGGGGTCCTTGCAGGAGCTGGCTGTCGAGTATGATGCCCATGTGATCAACATAGGCGTGGCGCCTTTTTGCAACTTGCTTGCCGACAGTGTGGATCTGGAAACGGGCTAGATATGTGACAGATGTGCTTGACAGCCGGCAAACCATTTGGCTCGATGAAATGCCAGATGGATGCTTGATGGCATCAGCACACATGTTTGATCTTTCCACTGCATTCTGCCTTCTTGGGGTGCTCTAGTGAGCCACAATCAAGAGCCGGATAGATTTGTCGGGCAATGGGAGACAGCCATGAATAGTTACGGATATCCACCCTCTTGATTCTTCACATGGATTTGGGTAGATCCCTTTAGTACAATTGCAAGGTCTTTATGGCGACTCTTGTGGCTGAGTTTAGGACCATCCCTACAAAGAGTTTGTTGTCTGAATGTGACCATCAGTTACAGTTGCACGATGACTTGCTCAGTTCTGAAGGAGCCTTGCTCTTCGTTTCAAGACAGAGGTAGGGAAGGTAAACGAGCAGCTGTCTGAAATAACCAGCTGGACCTCTGATCCGAATGGGTTTTGGGGCGTAAACGGATCGATGCAGGGAAGCCAACTGGCAGGGATACGGGGGGAACCAGGGATACGGGAGGCTTCCCCTTAAATGCACCTTGACTGAGTTTGATATGGGAAATGGCGCCAAGGGAATCCCCCCATATCCGCGCTGCCTCCGTATCCCCGCTTGTTCGCTTGTCCAAATCGATGCAGCTCGGCTGGGGTTTGCCTTTGGCCTCATGGCAGGCGCAGGCCAGCAGTTCAGCTCCGGCTTTGTAGGCTCACCGCTCAGGGTGCTTCGTTCGGCGGTTTTCGTAGCGTTTCGAGGGAGGCGGCAGTTGGGAAATCCGATGCGCGGAGCTTCCGTAGAATCTTTTTTAGGGAAGAATCACGACTCGATCTTCGGGATCATTATGCCGCTAGGTAGGGATGTGGTCCAACTAATGGACGTTGCTCCGAAACTCGACACGAGACTTCCAGAAGTGCCTCCCTCCCAAACAAAAAGGAAGGATATGCCTCTACTAGGAGTCGTTTTTCTTGGGGGGATCAAGATCTAATAGATGTTGGTTTCATGTTCTGGTTTTTTCCTCCTGAGTTTTCCTTGGGCGGATCATGATCTAATAGGTTTTGGTTTCCTATGTTTTGCCTTTGCTCCCGGGTGAGTCCTCCAAGTTTTTGTTAAAGTGAAGCCGACCAAGGCGCCACTCCCAACTCCAAGATCCCGGCTGGCGGCCGAGACACGTTTCGGCTGGCGGGGTGTGGGTTTTGAGAAACGGAAACCCTGTAGAGGTTCTGAACATAAAGAATGAGGTTCAACAAGTGTTTTTTGCTTTTTCTTCGAGGACCGCACAAATTGGCGGTTTTCCTCCCTTTTTTTTGTCATGGTTCCAAAGGGTAGACCTTTCTTGGGTCCTTTGGGCATCTGAGTATTGTGGTAAAAAACGCAAAGCAGAGGAGAATCTGAGTTTCATGTCTGGGGTTCTTAGGTTGAAAGGGATGCCTTGGTGCTTGAGGCCTTTGAAAGGGAACAAACAAAGGGGAGCTGGTGTCCAGCGGTGCCCGGCCGTGCGGTTTTTCTGACCATTTGCAATTGACTACGTCAGTTGGCCACAAACAACCGGGTGGTCTGCTCTTAATCCGGTGCAGATGAGCATGGAACTGTTCTTACACTCCTGCAATGAACACGGAACTGTTTTGGCTGCCCTGCAAATGAACATGGAACTGTTCTTGCTCCCCTGCAAATGAACATGGAACTGTTCTTAGTCCCTTGCAAATGAACATGGAACCCATCCCGAAAAAGGCCATCCCCGAACAGGAGATCCCCCGCAAAAAAAGGTGAGCCACAATCAAAACCTGGGTAGATGAAGGTTAGTAAGGGGCAGTCCCAGCCAGAAATAGTTGCGGATATCCGCCTTCTTGATTCTTGAAGCCTGGTTCTGGGGATCGACCAGTTTAATACCGGGGTTTGATGATGACTCAGCTGAAGCTTTCTGGGGCTGTGCGGCTCATGTGGATTCCATGCCCCAAGGCTCTAGTGGACCGCGAAGGGCCGGATGGGCAGCCGATGGCCATCATGGACGGGACCTCAGTGAGTCAGCAAAATACCCAATGCCCCCCAAAAGAAATGGTGGGGTTGACCCAGGAGAAATGGGTAATGCGGCAAAATACCTGTTCCCCCAAAAGGAAACGGCTTAAATGGTCCCCCAGTAGTGCCCTTTTACCCCTTTTTCGGGGGAGGTTCCCCTACTAAAATATATAGAAAAAGGTTGGTACCCTTATTCTAACCTCTCTACTGGAGGACCTGGTACCCATGCCCCCCCAAAAAATATGGTGTTGACCCAAAATGAATGGGTAAAATGGCAAAATACCTGTGCCCCCCGAAGGAAAATGGCGGTGTTCTTCTTGAGGTCTCTTTAAGTGAGCCTTCAAAGATGTATCCTCATGAGAAGCTCCTTCACTGGCTCTGTGCGGTTGGAGTTCAGGTTTTGAGTTGGGTTCGGCTCGGCGAGTCGGCGGCAATCCTGAGCCTCATGGCTTGGCCGGTTGGATCGATGTCTCTGAAAGTGATGGGTGTCCACAGAAATCGGCCATGCTGAACAAGCTGGGCTCCTGTTGCCTAGCAGAATCCCATCATGAGGCGGGTAGGATGTTAGCAAATTTGCTAAAGTGGAGCTGGGCTCGCAAGGAGAGTGCAGCCATCATGATCTACCTTGCGGAGAAGCTCAATTGTGATGAGTTCTATCCGACCGACCCTAGGCGCACGAAAAACAAACTCACCTTGGGTTAAAAATCACCACACAGGGAAACCCCCCTTTTTCTAGCGCTACCTTCCCCATTCTTTCCAGGGATCCGAATCTTTCTAGAAAACCTCTGGAAACCCAGGGAAACGGATGCGGTTTTCGAAAAGAACGATGGTTGGAAAGAATGGAAAAGGAATCAACCCCTAGAGAGAGAGTCTTTTTTTGGCAAACCAAGGAAACCACCATCTTGGAGGGTCCAAGAAGAAATTCAGACACACCCAAATGGCCGTGGAATCAACCCTTAGACTATTGAAACCAAAAAGCAGTACAAAGGAACGAAGGAGTCAACAAGGGCCTTCGAGCCGGCAGGCTCCGCTACGAGTGCCTGCAGTGGCTCTTCTGGCAGTCCGCCGGGCAGGGGCGTGGGACCAAGAGGAGTCGAGTGGACCAAGGGAAACCATGGTGAAACACGAGAAGATCATGAGCAAACCGGATAGCGCACATCTAAGGGTTGATTCCTTTTTCCATTCTTTCCAACCATCGTTCTTTTCGAACACCGGATCCGTTTCCCTGGGTTTCCAGAGGTTTTCTAGAAAGAGGGATCCCTGGAAAGAATGGGGAAGGTAGCGCTAGAGCACATGATGTTCATGTTCGACCTCCTGGTTTTAACTGCGCAGACTTCCTCAGGTGTAATCAGGAGGTAGCAAGGGGTTGCCTGCTTGTGGGAGCTTGGTGAGAAAAGTCGGGCGAGTCCGTTGGAAGTGACAAGGCTGCATTTGTGTGAGGCAGGGATCCTTGTTAGCTCCCTGGGTCTGTCTTTTGTTGAGGATACCCTTTTTGGGTTAGTGTTAAAAGTTGACACAAGGAACAGCCACCATTTTCGGGGTCCAAAGACACGCCCAGATACAGGTATCAGACAACACTCTTGACGCAAGTGGTAAGGGATCAAAGGACCATGAAACACATCTTGATGCACAAGCTTGGCCGTGGCCGCCTCCATGAAACTCATCATCATTATTATTATCATCATCATCATCATCATCATCATCATCATCATCATCATCATCATCATCTCAACACCTAAGAATTGGGTTGCCGCCCAGGTTGTACCAAGAGCCAGTAGGTCTCTTACTTTGACCCAGTTGAGTTTATCTGCCTGTCTATGTCAAACGTACCGACAGTGCATGTACATGTATGTATGCATGCGTATATGTCAATGCATACATATAATATATAGTTTCATTTAAAGCACGATGTTAATTAATGCACGCGGCTTGGTGGCAAGTCTGAACAGGATGCCATTTTTTGACCAAGAACATGTCTTTAGGTAACCCTCAAGTGATGGTTTGGATTGATTCTAGGGGATTTGCACCGATAGAGGAAAAAAATGGGAAGCCACCTGGGAACTCCAAACCACCCCGTTGGTTGGGAAGCGGATTTCGGATTTCCGAGTCGTGAGGCCAATGACGGGCAACTTCGGTCACTTCAAGGTGTATGCGCCTGATGAGCAGGCGACGGAGGGGGTTGCTTTGTGCATGTTTGCGTTTCCATGGCATCCAGATGTGAGCGTGGCGCGTGCGAGTTTGTGTCGTGTGTGTGGGTGCGTGTGTGTGTGTGTGTGTGTGTGTGTGTGTGTGTGTGTGTGTGTGTGTGTGTGTGTGTGTGTGTGTGTGTGTGTGTGTGTGTGTGTGTGCGTGCGTGCATGGGTTCGTTCCTTGCACGAGTGCGGGTGTCTTAACGCAAGAGCCAAGTATGGCCCAAGTGTTGCCTTGGTGTCTGAGCATTGGGGGCTGAGTCCTTTAGGGAAAATCGGCCACCCATGCTCCCGCCCTTGGGTGGCATCCCTGTTTTTTTGCCACAGCCCAGGTCAAAGATTCCCGGATGTTCTGGTTTTCGCTTTAGAAGATGGGACTGGATCTCTGCCACTGCACACGCTTTTCAATAGGAAGCTTGGCCTTGGTTCCATCCCCCAAAGAATCTATTAGCTGGCTGGGAACATTTTGCATATGGGGGCCAAGTAACTCTGAGGAGAAAGCAAATTCTGCGAGCCATCTGGTGAAACGAGCTTACCCAAAATCCAGGCCTGAGTTGGACTTCAAGCTTTGGGGGGTTGGACCGTTTTCGTGGTAAATACCAAGTTGTTTGATTTTTGTTTGCCAAGCCACTCAGGAAGTGAGACCATGTCAATGGCAAATTATTACCATGTTCGGATTGTTGTTTGCCAACTCAAAAAATGAGTCATCAATTTGCAGTAGTTTGCCAAACAACAAAATGGCTGGCCCAACCACCCACTCAGGCAGTGAGTTCATCAAATTGCAGTAGTTTAAGCCAAGATAAACTGGGTGGCAGAACCAGGAAGATTAGCCGGAGGGTGGCCGTGAGTTCATCAAATTGCAGTTTGCCAAACCGAAATTTGGATGTGGGTCACACATAGGATAACCCCAAAATGGGTAAAAAACCTGCGGTCCGATTCCTAATGTAGTTTTGCCCCACGCCCAGCTCGGGTGGCAGAATTTCCGCTCGCCAGGTGGAAGCGCGCAACTACGGCGTGGCGCGCTATGGGATGGAGGCCGGGACCGCCGGGTCCCGCGAGCCGCGAGCGACTGTCGACGGGACCCGCCCGGGTTGCCAAGGGGCGAAAAACGAACGCATTTTTTGTTCCTGTCGAATTATCCTGTGACCATGGCTCACCTCAGTGCTTCCAGTTACCACCAGAATGGGTAACTTGTTTTGGTTACCTTTAGGTTTTAACACTTCCACCATAAGAGGTAACCATTTCATTTTTGTTGCCTCTAGGTTTTAACATGATGAAACAAGTCCCTGGTTGCCTAGTGCTTCCACCGTACTAGGCAACCATGTTACTTTTTACCTCTAGGTTTTTACATGCATGAAGCATATCTCTGGTTCCCTAAAAAGTGGCAAGCGCCTGGTAGCACTGGGCAGTTCGATGCCAAGCTTCTGTGAGGTGCAGAGGCTTTGCTCCGTCCTGGCCGTCGCCTCGGAGTGACGTCGTGGGGCTTTCGGCCCTCTCTGGAACCCCCAAAGAGGGCCTCCGCCCCATGACTTTGCACCCAAGTGGCTGTGGGTCAAAAACAAGGGTACCATTTTGGGGTAGGTGCACTACCCATTGTAGAACCAATTTTAGTGGGGATTGGGATGTTCACTGGGGGTACGATTTGGATTTTGACCCATGGTCAAGTGATTTGAATCAGGCAACGACACATGTGTATATGAACATACTTACGGGCAAGAGTTTCGGATAGGCTGGATGATTGGCGCTTTTAACAGAAACTGATGCATGGGTAGGGTTCGGAGAGTTTGCCGCAAAAATATGTCGACCTCAGCTCTTCGGCCGCTCCCCACTTTGAGAGGATTTGTGTTGCTTTTCAAGGGGCTTCGCACATGGAAGCCCAGGCGCGTTTCTGGGGGAAGCAGAGGGGCAACTGCGAACCGGTTGGAACCAGAGGGAAAGGAGACCGTCCATGTCTCAGGTTGATTCCCCATTTTCCCCGTGGCTCTTTTGGGACGCCCAAACTATGCTAAGGATGCTTGGACATGGGGCAACTACTATACCTAAGGGAACCCTGAAACCGAAAGCACAGTTTTTGTTTGGTTACCTAGTTGTTGGGGCTGTTTTTTTTTGAGAGTACCCTTTTTTGGTAGGAGAAGCCGAAAGGAACACCGCCAGGTTGGGGGGTCTTTGACACATACCCATACGTGCCATGGACAACTTGGGGTAAACAATGGTTGCCCACCTGGCAGTGAGGATCCTTGATCGCCCTTTCGAGGGAACCATGACCCAATCGGTCACAGGAGTTTTGGACATGGCTCATAAAATCAGGCAACCCCTAGGTTTTGGTGGTTCGGGTTGGTGGTTCGGGTTGGTGGTTTTGATTTGGATTTGAAGCCCTGGTTCTTGTTGAGGGTTAATCGGAAGCCCCTGAATCACCAAACCACCAATTAGTAGGAAGCTGATATAGCCTTGTATTCCTTTCAACCTGTTGGATTCCCTGTTCTAGTCATGGCCCCGAAAAATAATAACCTTTCATTCCTGGATCCCAACTGAGTGATGGCCATTATGAATTTCAATGGGGAACCAGCTCCAAAGTGGTGGGCGTAAATCCCCACCCAAATGATGTCCAAATGGTCCCCAATTGAAAATGCGGTGATGGACGAAATCTATTTCGCACCACCTAAGAAACCCAGGTTTATGATGATGCCCCTGACGTAAATGCCAACAAATTTACTGGTTTCATCCATGTCATTTCGTGGTGCGATTTTCTGGATTTCTCATACTGCTGGTCGAAATCCTGAACCATGATTCCCCTGTTACCAAGAAATGCTGGTTTCCCATCGTGTCATGTCGTGCGATTTCTGGATTGCGCAACCCGTCCACAGTATGTTTCTTCGTTTGGGGTGAGAACAGGGTTGTGGGATCACTCAGGCTTTTTCCCCACTTCTGTGATACAAGGGAATCTCCCCCTTTCTTTTTGGGGGTGTTCGTCTTTGGGAAGCCCTTTTTGTCGTATCGCAGATTCGTGGATTCAATTTCCCACAGCCCTGCTCAGCCCCGACCGAGGATCGGCACCTCGCAGGCTGCGGGGACTTCTCCGGGGAAGCGAACACGAGTTCTCCCCGCGAGTTCTTGGCCCCTTGGCACTTTCGGGGTCCAGTGCCCGGGTTTTCCGTTTCGATAGAAGACCTTTCCCAGTTTTTTTTTGCAAAAACACGCTGAAAACTTCTTGTTGGAGGAAGGGGGATTTAAGTCTAAGGGCAGGGAACTTTGACGGATACTCATCCCTATTTTAACATCTTTCTACATCCTGATGTTCCGGCCAGTGCCACTTTAGGGCGACTTAGGATTCGACTTGCCCATTGAAGAACAATGATGCTGGAAGCGGCCACTCCACTCGCGTTTGTCATGGTTTCAATCTTGTTTCGCGTGACCCTGCACATCAAGTACAAGCCAATTATGGAATACACTCTTGATCTCGTGCAAGCGACCAGGGCGTATGCTCAACTAGCCTTCCACCCTCCCACAGACTGTCAGCATGAGAAACTGCGTCCGATCCTTCCCAGTCGCTGCCAATAGGCCCTATAGGCAAACCCATCGGTTTTCCTTTGGGACCGGGAGAGCTTGGAGTACTTCCATTTCCTCAATGAATTGTTTTTTTCTGATTGACGTTTCAACTTGCTGGCTACGGGATTCCCTTCTCGCACCTTGAGCACATGAGTCTGTACGTGTCCAAGATGACTGGGGCTACTTGAAAACTTGGCACCCCACCATGGCGCTGTAATTCATGCCCAGCATGGCATTTCTCGGATTTCTGAATCTGGAGAGAAGCTGCCAGGCTGTTGCGGAACTCAGTTCCTCGGGTTTCAGCATCTATAGGCCTATGCTCACTTACAATGCGGCTTGTGATGCGAGTCAAAGGGAACCAGGCGCGTAGGAGCCTTGGCTCTTGACGCACTTGGATGTTTCTCAAAATTTAGGGGATAGCTGGTTTCCTGGGCGTTTCCTTGAGGTTTGCTTGACTAGGTCCCCCAGCTATGTCCCTTCTACCGTTTCTTTTTGGGGGGAGGGTTCCCCGTGTCTAAAATAGACTACAGAAGAAAGAAACGGGACCCTTATTCTAACCTCTCTACTACAGAACCTGGTTGAGGTTTCCTTCAGGTTTCCTTGAGCTTTCCTTTGAGACACCCAAGTGAGCTCACAACTCTGGTTGACACTTGCTGTGAGGTGGGCGACCGGTACACCATCGCTGACATGGTTCCGGGCTTACATGTTCAGCTCTCACAAGGTGATGTGTCAATGGCCGGGTTTGTCGGGTTGCAGAAGGACTATTGATGTTATGGAAACCACCAGGCGCGGGCAAGAAGAACATGATCTTCCAGGGGCTTCCAGTTGGTTTCCAGTCTCCATGTTAGTGGGTTCAGGGGCAAAAGTGTTGTTTTAGATTCCTAGATGCTGAAAGAACCGCATTGGATGACTTTCCCAAAGGACCAAGGAGATGGCTTACCCTCCCTCGCACTAACATGGCAACTGAGAGGAGGTCCCTTCAAGTGGATATTAATCTTCCAGGTGCCTTCTCACAGGTGCCATGTTAGTTGGAGGATATCAGTTGTCTCACTTTGCCCATCTTTGGTCCCAGCAGCCCGCAGGAAGAGGACCGAACACTATCTCTTCAAAGAGAACCACAGCTGTTTGCGATGAGGGCCCTTTTACGACTGCCTTTGTAGAAATATGTAAGGCCCAAGAACAAAACGTGCAGAATTGTCATTGAGATACCGCACCTGTGCCAAACAAAGTGTAAGAAGAGCCCCCTGTTTGTGATTGTTCTACTTGGCGATGCATTCCAATTGGGAGCACCCTCCAAATCGGTGGGTGGACATAAAGCTCCACGGACAGCATCTCCACCGAAATATCGTTCCCTCTTGTACACAGATCCAACAGCGAGGAAACTGGCGCAAACATATCGGTCCTTCGATGCGAATTGGCTGGAACTGCCCTGAGGCCCAAAGGCCAAGCTGTTGCGTGAGCCAAAAAAAAACACGTTGATGTCATGCAGGCCCGAATTGGAGAAACGTGCACCGCTTTGGATCATATATGGATGTTGTGCTTCCATTTGGTTAAGAATATGTTTGTTAATTTTCCCCTGTAGGTGTTACAGATAATCTATCACTACTGGAAATATTTGTTTCTCAGGCGACTTAAGCAAACGGAGGTGTGCCGTCATCCCAAGCGATGCCGAGCGTTCTTGGCTCCTTCCGTTGGGGTCGCTTGAGAACTTTGGAGCGAGGCATGCTTTCCCTGGGCCTACATGCTGTGGCGCGCGGCACTAAGATCGGCATGTGAGAGGTGGGAAGGAACTGTTGGAACGTGTGGCATTGAATCATTTTCAGCCTTCCTCAAGCATGACTTGTAGGTTCTTCGATTTGAGTCAGGCTGGAAAAGCCGTCACATGTGTGTGTGTGTACTATGTAGAATGCGTGATTCTGTCATAAGAGTCATTTGTGGTCAGGATTGACTGAACATATCACCACATGTGTCCCCACTCACGGGTTGGTCATTCGGAGCGAGTAGGCTTTGACACGCGAAGCAGCCGCGTCTTGGGCGTGTAGCTTGCCTAAGAGCAAGCATCCCTTTCCTCCTATGGACATCCTTTCGCAGTGAGAGGGTAAAAAAAAGCTACTCAAAACGGGTTGCCCTGGCAAATGGAATGGACTAAAACCTGCGGTCCAATTCCTGGCATAAAACAAATGACCCATACCCAGTGATGGAACCTGAACCTCTACGGCACTGCGGCAAAAGCTGCTTCATCTGACTTGCAATGTACCGCTGGCTGCTGAAACTTGCAAGAAACAGACGGGTGTGCCAGGGTCCAAACACCTGGGCATGGATCGCTAAATAACCAGTAGAACGAATACCGGCCAACCGTGGTCATGACCCTCACAAGGAGTAATTATATGAAACGTAGGCCACTTGACACTGGTTCAGCGTAGACAAGCTGCCTGGTGCAAGAGATGTGTAGACTGATGCTGGACTATGGAAAACCAGTGCTCTCTCAACACTTCTTGTAGTCGACAGTGCTTGTCACAAGGGAACCACAACCCCAGCTGCTCTAGGCAGTATGAAAGGCTCCGCGACAAGCCACTCCGCACGTTGGCAATGACCGTTTTGCACCATTCACTGGCATGGCTTGAAACTGGGCGTTGTTCTCTGCCACGGAGTCAATGAGGGGGTATGGTGTCCATGCCCATTGCCGAGGTTGTTTTGTTTCATCCATCTTCTCAAGCCAATCCGCTGCACACACCTCGCATGTAAAGTTGGTAGACAGGGCTGCAGACATTCCCGCATACACCATACACCAAAACCAGGATACATCACAGCTTGCACCAGCATGGTTGTAGAAAAGCTGGGCTCTAGGGACACTTGCTGTGATGCCAAGTGAAGCTGTTTGAAAGCCAGAAACTAGTCACGGGGATAGGAATCAATCGGTTTTCTAGGGGTTGATTCCTTTTCCATTCTTTTCAACCATCGTTCTTAAAAAAAAAAAAAAATCCGGATCCGGTTTCCCTGGGTTTTCCCTGGGTTTTCTAGAAAGATTCGAATCCCTGGGTTTAGAATGGGGGAGGTAGCCCTAGAAGTTTCGGATATGTCTGGAGCGCGGAGGATTGATTAGACCCAAGGCTCGGGCTACAACAGACCTGGCCAGCCCGACGCGAAGGCATAGGTGTTCAGCTTGTCAGAGCTAGAGCCACAAAAGATGTTCCCCTGTACAGGGCTCCTTCAAAGAAGTTCATTTTGCCACCATTTGAAACATGTTGCTTTTAACCCACCAAAAATAAAGGGAAGCCACCATTTACAAGGCAATGCTCAGGTGTATAATGGAAGGATCCCTGCTGTAGAAAGACAGCTTTTTCTCTTGGCAAGGGCCTTTTTGCACTTCCATGTTAGTTGGTGGGAGGGTAGTATACCTTCTCTTTTTAGCCCCCCGCCCAAATGGTGGCTTTCCAATTAGTTTTCCTTTAAAGCCAACCATAAAGCAACCAAAAAGGCGCTCCCCAAGAAAGACACCCACACATGTGCCAACATGTACCTAGATATCCAGCACACTCGTTGTTCTTGTTCGGGGGGCGCTCTAAGGACCAATGAGCAACTTTTCTGTTCCGTGGCAACGGGGCAGACAAGATGGTAAGATGGATGTGTGTGTGTGGCAAAATTGAGAAGCCTTTTGGTGTGTCAGCAGGACCACACATGCATCACATGCATCAAAACAGCCATTTGCAGGCTCCATTTGTTTGAGAAGACCCGAGGCCTCTGAGGAATCTGTTTCACTGTGTCTCCCCTGACAATTCCCAAGGAGGGTTGGATTAGTGGGGGGTTTTGCCACAATATCCCACACCCACTCCTGAGCTCAGAAAATGGAAACCATCCCATGCTTGCAAAGGTATAGGAGTTTACTTCAAATACAGTCCGTATTCAAGGTGTGGGTGTGTGTGTGTGTGTGCATGCCGTGCTTGATGTTGATTCCCAACAGCGGGTGGTTGGCTTGTTGTGTAGCTGCAGATGGGTGAAATCGAGTGTTGTCAATAACCGCTTTTGTTGACCTGGTTTCCCCACCACACGAGGGCAAGGCGTACAACCTGTGGCACTTAATTCCCACCTTTCATTTCAAGATGTGCCAAGAGTTGTCTGTTCAAGCCGACAGTTTCCGTTTGTGTAGCGTGAAGGCCGAAGGTGTCGTTTCTGCTAAGCCCACCGGAGAACCACAATTTGTTGGTCCCAAAAAATGGCACACCCATTTCTTCCATCGAAGCGAAGTTGTCAGGATTTCTTGGGCATGGACAAGTACACCCATTTGAAAGCCTGGATTGCCTTGAGCTCAGCGACTACGGCACCTACAGCACCTACGGGGGAGGGGGGGAATATTCCACTGGCAGGTATCGTTGGTTGATCAGGAGTGCGGGGGTGGCTCAAAACCAGGTACCATGGCACCTGGGTAAATGTAACCAGAGGCTAAAGCCTGCGGTTTGCTCTAGCTCTTTGATTTTAAGCCACACCCATGTGTCTGTTGTTTCTTCTAGGACATGGTATAAACAATGAAAGCCCCATCGGCTATGTATGTACTTCATGCACAGCGTGTAGGAGGAATCATCCACAATGCGTTGGGGGTGTTTTGAACTGTCACAAGCTCACCGCCATTTGTGCAAGCAGTTTTGACTTAAGACAATGAGTCATCATTTGTTCATTGACTAGGCCGCGGGCTGGGCATGGCCTACCCTTGGCCATTCTGGCCATCCATGGCCAGAGATATGTCGTTGACACGCAGATTTCGGCAAACGCCCCTCTCGCTTTTCAGCTGCTGCGATTGAGTCAGGGTCAGATCAAGTTTGAAGAACCCCATCCAACACCTGCCAGCGGGCTTGCACTGTAGCCTCCCACCTCTCGGGGGAAACTGGTTCTCCAGCACCCCGTCAGGTTCCATAGGGTAAGTCAGAAGTCATAGGTCATGACGCCTTTTTCAAGTCTTCCTGGTTCGTCCGCAAAAATTTGCACGCCCCGAGCCGGAAACATTTTCCGGCAGGACCGCATTGCAGCCCGCCCGGCGGTGCAGCGCGGCATCCGCGTTTGCGCCGCGCGGCCCAGTTGGAAGTCGCAGGTGCGGGCGGTGTTTGGGACTCCCCCAGCTGGGTCCCCCAGCGAGCGGCGCCCGCTCTTTCACGTTTTTTTGGTTGAGAGGGTTCCCCTACTAAAATAGACGTCCAGAAAAGGGTTGGTACCCAGAAAAGTCTAACCTCTCAAATCTGGAGGACCTAGTATCTTGGCGTCAGAGCAAGGGGCCTTGCAGCTGAAAAATCGAGAAGCGGCCGTGTCCACTCGGCTACCATCTCTTGGCTCCCAGCCATCCGGTTCCTTAGCTTTTTAGCCTTGTACTCAGTTGTTCAGTGGCCCCCTTTCTCCCCCGTTTTTTAGGTGGCTGCCCCACTAAAAAACTACAAATGGTCTTCCCCAAAAAGGGTTCCCTTCTTTTTCCGGGGTCACTGAACAACTGAGTGATAGTTTCCATTTAACCCACTAAAAGTTAGTCACTTGGCAGCCCAGATCTTTCGGCGTCAACTTCAAGATGTTAACCTGTTTTGACCTCGATGTGTTCTCTTGCTCCCGGTCTGTGAAAGAAGCTTCCGACCAAAAGTCGGGCCTGAATGTGATTTGGTGACACATCTGACACACACACAAAGCCCGGTTTGTTTGGCGGGCCAATCGTGACTCTCGGGAAGCTTGCGGGCCAACAATGTTTCTTGTAAGCTGGTTTGATTTCGCCTGAGAATGGTGAGTTCACAAAAACATGAACCGCGCCTTGGCGATGTCAGTCGCTTGAAGTTTTCTGCTGGGTTGACAAGCCTTGCAACCGATGGCTGTTGGTCAAAACCAATGGTACCATTTGGGATAGGTGCACCACCCATTTTAGTCCATTTTAGTGGGGATTGGGATGTTCACTGGGGGTACGAACGGGATTTTGGTTGCCGCTGGGTTGATAAGCCTTGCAACAAGCGGCTTTCACCTTTGCAAGCTAGCGCGAGCCCGAGCTAGCCGTCATTCACCGTCTATCGAGAGCGCTAGAGCGAAAGTGCTTGTCTTATCCAGTCTCTTTTCTGGGATACCCCTTGTTTGATGGTTTCAATGGGAAACCAAAAGGAAAACCACGATTTTGGGGAGTCCACCGACAAAAGACAGACCCTTTTGATCATGTCAAGTTGGTGGCTCCCGGCCAACCCCTTCGCCTTTTAGTTTGTTAGGGATTAGTGGGGATTTCCATTTAACCCACTAAAAGTTAGTCACTTTTAGCGGGGGATCCGAACACGGGCAGCCCAGTCATGTCAACAGTTTCATTTGCCAATATCTGGCCGTGGCTCAAATAAGTGGTTCCAAAATGGCCCCTTGGTAAATGGAACCAAAGATTAAAACCTGCGCAACCGTAGCTGTTCAATTTTGAGCCGCATCTGAAGGAAGAGTCCTGTCGAGTCCTGCGCAACGCCTGAGGCGAGCTCCCCAAAGCCCTGGTTGGACAAGGACCGGAGCTGCCACAAATTCCGCCGAGCTGGCGCTCCTTGAAAATCGTGCTACAGGGATCCTTCTTTTGGTGGCGCTAAATTGGGAAACCAACGGAAAACAACCGGTTTAGGGGGGGTGCCCTAAAAAAAGACGCGCCCACAGACCGAATCCTGTTGGCTTTGCTTGCTTTGCAACTCGACGCCGGGCGAGCGACCCGAGTCCAGCAACCCTCGCCAAATTTCTGGTCAACAGTTGATCAGGACTGGTGGTTTGGCGAGGTTGAATCCTCTTCACCTTTTGGGCCAATTTAATGTGAGTTCTGAGCCCTGTGTAACCAAGCCCCTTGGCGCAGCCATCGCTTTGGCCAGGGCCGGTTTGTCTCACCGCTTCAAGGGACATATTTGCCGCATTCAGCTTGGAGCTTGAGCGGAGCGATCATTTTGAAAGGATGTTGGAGGTCCCTCAAGCTTCTCCACGTACTTTCCTGCTTGTTCTACATGGTCTCCGTACTCTCAGCCTGCGCCTTCTTTCTCGCTTCGCCATGATTCCCCGCGCTTTTTGGGATGCCGAGGACAAAGAATGCCCTCTCGCCTTGTTCCAGTGTGGGTGGGTCGTTAAATAGAGCCTCTGGTTCCTTTCAACCAACCTCTAGGTTCCCTTTCAACCCCCAAACCGCACAAAAAAGCGCGAAAGTGTAAGGATCGCTTCCCCCTTCTTTCCAGGGATCCTTCTTTCTAGAACGCCACACAAAAAGAAGAAGGAAACAAACACATGGGAAACAGCTGGTGTTCGAACTGAACTTTCTTCTTGTTTTTTCCGAAGCAACCCCCAATCCGAAAGCCCCGTGTCGCAGGAGAAGTCCAAGCTGTAGCCGCAATGAGTTTCCGTGCGCGCGAACAAAGTACGAGCGGCCGCTGCGCCTGCCCGGGTGTCGGGATCGCCTGACTAAAAGTTCCAAACCGACGTTATGTTTCGGGTGGGGATTTGAACCCCTGCTCCTTGTAGAGGGTACAGGGGGAGACCAATCACCAATCCAATCCACCAATTCAATCCACCAATAAGAGGGAAGCTGAATTTGAGGTGATGTCTTGGAGGTTTATTTGAGGCGGATTCTGTTGCAGTTGGAAAGGAGTGACCATCGGTGCATGTGCCTGTGGTTCTCACATAAGCGGGAAAATGCGATTACTTTGTGGTGGGTGAAGGTGCAAGTTGAGTCAGTCTGGCATGTTGGTGGTATATGAGGACAACCGAGCATCATGTAAGCCAATCGCCGAGTCTCTTAGACACCCGGAAGACTTCATGTTTGAGTGTGATTCATGGAGGGTGGACACAGAACCCCTTGAAACATTTTTTGAAGATACACGAATCAGCTTCCTATGAAAGGATTGAAAGGATACATGTCCCGTGCAAGCAATATTGTCCAGCCCCTCCCCCCCCACCCCCGCCCCCCCCCCGCGCCCCAATTCGAATTGGTTGGGCATAATATGGGTTTGGCTTTATCTACCCCCTGGGTTGTTTCCCTCTATTTCCCTAAACAGTAAACGAACACAAAATGGGTACCCTCAACAACGGACACCCCTTGGGATTTGTTTTTGATTTGTGAGGTGACAGGAGATGGTCGTACTCACCGGTTCCAGCCCTTGAGAAAGTCATGGGGCACTCCATGTCTCCGCCCGGATGTGGGTGTGGGTCAAAGTTAAACCACCAGGAATTGGACCACAGGTTTTAGTTCTTGGTTCCCTTTGCCAGGGTTCCGTACCCTATTTTTGATTCAGAGCCATATTGCGACTTCAAATTCAAATCGGATCCTCGTTCAGAAACCAAGCTCAGATTTTGGTCCGATGCCTTGGATGGCCCAAGATTCAAATCCCGGCCATCCGGTTTCTTGGTGGTTTATAGGTTTTTAGTTGGTTGAGTGGTTGGGTTTCCATTTAACCCACCAAAAGTTAAACTTTTTAGCAGGGGATCTGAGAACATCCAGATAAATAATGCACACCTCCTGTTCATCCAGGGGGTTCCCTGGACCAAATGGCATTCCTCCGGATTTTCTGAACAGGAGTGATTAGCAAGTTCCATTTAGGAGCCCTGTTCTTTGCAAGGGAAAGCAGGAAGGACTCTTTTACCAAGCATTTGGATCAGCAGACAAGATCAAGAGGGTATCTTTTGGACGCTCAACATTCGAGACTTGGCAGGTATTGTGTACACTGGGCTTGCAATGCGTTCATAGCATCCTTTTTGTGTACTTCCATTCGAGCTGAGTGACTCAATGGCAGACAAATTGTCTCTTTGAAGCCAGGGGCTCCCTTAATACCTTCTAAGGAGGTACTTAGACCCCTTTTGACCCCCCCAAAAGCCATCCTCAGGTACCAAGGGACCCTCTGGAAGCTTTTTCCTTGGTCGGGGTTCCTAAACCTCCCCCGTTTCCGAGGCTTTTCAACAGCCTGGCAGAAACTTCCTGTTGAGGAAGGGATTTTCCTGTACAAAGCTATCTTCAAACAGAAACCATTCCTTTTAGGGGTCCCAGTTGAGACGCAGGATTGGTACCCTTATCAGTTTGAAACAGGGGTCATGAACAAACGAAACACACACACACACACATACACACTCTCTTTTTTGAAGAGAACACCTGCCTGTTGCTTTGAAGGTGGACACAGCGCCCGACGCAGAGGCGTGGCGTTCCGAGGGATGCAGAAGGTTAGTTCTCAACTGCAAGTTTAGTTTTTTTTTTGTCAGCTCCTCAATGAGACTTGCTTGACATCGAGGTTTAAGATTCGGAGATGTTCTTCTTCAACAAGTCTGATACATGGGGTCAAATCAGGTCGACCATTCTTGGGAAGTGAATCGCCGCTTACAGATTGCACGCAGCTCGCTGGAAGATGCTCCCCAAAGATGTGAGGTCGGCACAGACGTTGCGCTTGGCCAGCCAACATCGCCAACATTATCACTACGTTCATTGTTCAGCTCTTTGAAGTTGCAACTGTTCAAAACTTGGCAACTGCCACCCCCGGCCACGACTGACTATGAGGTCATGTAATTACCCACGGGCTTCGAGTCGGGGCTCACTTTCACTTGGCGCGTCGAAATACGGGCGTCCGTTTTCACTACAAGGATCCCTCGTCGTAGAAGGGCAGACTATGACTATACATATGATGTGTGAATGTATGACCGTGTAAAGATGCCATTTTGTGGTGACAGAGGCCCCAAAGTCACTCTAGTGATTTGACGCATTGCCCTGCAGGTGTTTGCTTTTGTTCCCTCAAGCAGGTAGCCACGGCGTGATGCCTTGACCCAGGCTCTCAGTTGCTTAGGGGACTAGAGATTTACCCCGTGCCCAGACGGGTCAAACTCATAATATGACCTACCGGTGAAAGGGTTTGTACAAGAGATATGATTGGAGTGGAATCAACACTGGTCCTTATATATGACAAAAAAAAACGAGCTTAAAATCAAGGAATCAGACACATTCCAGTTTGTGATATAAGGGCTTTGGCCACGGCTCATATCTAGCCCAAAGGTGAGCTTGCCCATGTTCCCTTTAAGTCAATGATTGTGTGTTTTTTTTCTGCAGCGACCCTGGAGGGAGCATATCTAAACCAAGCGACACTCATATAGGTACCCTCCCTCCCACCACTAACATCGCAGCTATAAAGAGGGGATCCGGAAGATGAATCTCCAGTGGACTCTGCCGGTTCTGCTGCTCACCCCCTTCAGGTCAGCGATGGCGAGGCCGGCGACAGGTCAGACTCAGAAAGGAGCTTTGGAGTATGGGGGCTTCTAAAAATAGGGTCCCCTCAAAGGCTGAATGTCCTTTTTGGTTTCCCTTTACATACCAACCAAGAGGGGTGCACCATTTTGAGCAACTTCCATATAGTGACTACATGGAAACACCGGAGTTAGTTTGCCCCTGCGCATTTGTTTTATGCTTGGCCGTCAAAGCCAAGACTGCCCATTCGTGGCCAGCAGTTGTCACATACGACACTGACGTGCTGACGACTATTTGGGTGCCCTTACCTCTTAAAAGCACAACTTTTCAACTTTTGGGGGTAACATGGGCTATATGTCTGTAAAAGATTAACTTCCCCAGGGCTTGGAGTTTTAAGGGGTAAGTGCCAGTTTGTGCTGCCAAAGGGAGATTCCAGAAAGAGCTCCATTTTGACACCCCGCCGCGTAGCTTATTGGAGGCTTCCGATCTGAAACAGCACCACTTTTGAATGGGGCCAGGGTATTCCCCCATTCTTGTGTCAGAAGTGGACACGCCTGCTTTTGTCGGCAAACACATGTTTGTTGACAGCCTTCCTCATCTAGGTCCCCCAAGTAGTCCCCTTTTGCTCTTTTTTGCGGAGGAGGGTTCCCCTACTAAAATAGACTGCAGAAAAAAAATAGGGTACCAACTTATTCTATCCTCTCCACTGGAGGACCTAGGTAGTCATAATTTTAGTCAAGTCCATATCCCCGAGCTCCAGGGGGACGACATCGACTTCTCCTCACTCACAGAGGCGTGGAGGGTGCGGTGAGGACAAGTACTATATGGATATAAATTTGGCAAAGCTGTTTGGTTGAATCTTGGCCTTGCACCTTTTTGGGAGGTGATGTTTTTCACTTGTTACACTGAAAGATGGTTTGTGGACATATGTCCCCATGTAAATATCCCCCAAAGGGTCCCCACCTGAGCTGTTCATTCTCCTCAGTACAACATATGTTCCACAGGAAGAGCTATCTTTTCAGTAGGTGGTTCCCAGCCATCCGGTTCCTTAGCTTTTTAGACTTTTAGTTGGTTTAGTGGGGGTTTCCAGCCATCCCCTTGGCTTTTTAGACTTTTAGAGTGGGGGTTTCCGAATTTCGCCCACGAAAAGTTCTCGTCATTTTTCGCGGGGGATCCGAACACAGCCCAGTTCAGTGAGGGGTGAGCCGCTTCGCCTTGAGGCGCAGCGCCTGGCAGCGTCGCTACCACCAGGAGACGGCAGACGCCGTTTTTTGTTTGAGAAGAACATCGGGGGCCTGGCAGGTGAGTCAAAACCCCAGGTAGTTGCAGGGTGGCAAGGGAGAAGCCATCAATGGGTGCGGATATCCACCTGTTGAATTAATTCTTGACATGCTGTGTGGGTAGAAAATTGACATACCAGGTTTTGATTGTGACTCAGGTGCTCTTCGAATCCCCATTCGCCAGGCCAACTGAAGGAAACATCCGGCTTTGCGTCGTAGTATTGAGGACCGCGATAGGAATTGGGGTCTCAGGGATGATGCAAGCTGATACACAGACCTATCGAGGGGGGCGGCTGTGTTTGTGTGTGTGTGTGTGCAGGAAGGGACGAGTTCAACTCAACAAGCCCGAATATTTTGTGGGGGAGTATTGAAGGGTCAACATTGCAAAGAGTGTGACAAGAGTTTGATTATCAACGGCTGCAACCGGGATCGCAAAGATCTTTCACTCACCAGCATAGTGCACATGTAAATAGAGGGCTACCCGCCGTTTTCATATTAGAAGGAACCCGGATGATAGGACTTCAACTTCGCAATTGAATGGTATGGCTTTGATTTCCCATTCGAGCATCAAACATATGAAGTGTTCCCGCTACATGTGAAAAGCGCAACAACCGCCTTTTCCAGACTGGTTCCACGCTCGGAGCAATCGCATGGTGGCCTAGCTGAACGTTGGCGACGCACAAGATCCATGTTGGCGAGGAAGGATGCCACAGGTGGGACAATACAGATGGCCGCGCTCAGAAGTCAGAAGGGTTCTTGACAAGCACTGCGGGCCATTGGGCCAGAGTTCCAATTAATTGCCTTCAAAGGTCTCGGGAATTGTCAGAGGCGGTCGCTACACAAGTCAGATGAATCACCTTGGCAAAGCTATGTAGCGCGCACCCGTCAGCTGCGTGTTAGCTCTGGACTGTAGCTAGAATCCCAAGTAGGTTTCTGCATTTGCCGCTACATGGTAACAACAAAGGCAGCATTTCTGGCCCAAACGCGCTAGAAAGGACGAGCTAGCGCACGGCTCAACAGGTTTGCGGTTTGCCACAGCCACATGAGCCACAATCAAAACCCGGGTAGATGAAGGGAAGTAAGGGAGACTCCCAGCCATAAATAGTTTCGGCCGCCTTCTAAATTCTTTACATGGTTCTGGGTAGACCATTCTAATACCAGGTTTTGATTGTGACTTACATAGTATTTGTGTGCTCCAGTAGAAAGATGTTCAGCCGGCCCTCCCCAAGCGATCCAAACGGCATTGGAAGTGCACGGAGCCATTTAAACACCATACCAGCCACGTGATTAAGCGCCAAGGACAATGTAGGCTGACCCAAAGAACTGCCCCCCCCCAAAAAAAATAAATAAAAATAACTAATCACAGGAGCAACTGTATTTTTGCTGAACTAAATACGTCAATCGCTCTATCTAGCCAGGAGTTGACGTCGGGCTCCCAGAGCGAGAGGGAGAGCAAGAGAGATTGGACTTGTGGGCACGTCTTATAAAAAAAAATGCTAAGCCTAAACTCAAAGCCACTAAAGCATCTGGTGAAACAGTTTTTGTTATGCACCAACTCCTATTCAACTCGCGTTAAGATCAAGTCTTGCGCATTTGCAAACTTGAGGTTTGACACAGTTCATTGTAACCCCCATCCTGTCTTGCAAGCGTGTGATTGGGAAAGCAAAGGTGTGCTCCTTATTCGGGAGCGGGTTTGTGTGCATGCAAGCAATGTAAATTTGGCCCATGCAAGATGTGGTTTACAGACAACTTTGCAGAACAATTCTCAGATGGAAAACACCAGTGGGACGAAACATGCATCTTCAACATAGGAGAACAACATGAAACCTTGTCGACTGGTTGCCGGGAAATAATTCCAAACTGCCAGATAGCTGGGAGTCCCAATTGTAAGACAATTGACAACACCATCGATACCGTTTCTTTCCCTTGTAATTGCGAACTGGTGGGCCACTGATAATACTGCCAAACCACCTTGTTTAAGGTCTGCTTCAAGTGTTTCACTCGCCCAAGCTTCCATCTCGTTTTTTTGCTGCGGTCCCTTCCTTGAACCCCCAGGTGTGGTTCCAACGCTCGAGCTGAGACCCCATGTCGAAAGGCCGCGAATCGAGGCGGAGCGGAAGAAGAGGCGGGCGGGCACCAGAGAGCGCGGAAACCCGGCCCTCAGCGACCGGCGAAACGGGCGTTTGACCAACTTTTTTTGGAGGAGGGTTCCCCTACTAAATAGACTACAGCAAAAAGGGTACCCTTATTCTAAACTCTCCACTGGAGGACCTAGGTAGGCAACACCAAACGGACACCTGTCCATTTGTTGGGTGCCCTAGTTTTGAGACAAACCCCATTTGGTCGATTTGTTTGGTCCAGGGCTTCGTTGCAGTCGTTTTGGAGTTGTTAGTTGTGTGTTCTTTTCGGGGAATTAGCTTTGAATTCACCCACCGGCCCTGTGTTGGTTGGCATGCACTTTGAAACCAAGAAGCCAAGCAAACATGTTGTTAGGTGGGCCTTTTGGAATGTACCAACCTAAAGTAAGCAATTAGTTTTCCCTTTAGGGCATTGTTCAGTGGGTGCTGCTTGTGTTGCCAATTCAGCCCGCTTGGCTGGAATCCATAGATGTTTGATGTACATTCAACTTACTCACTCACGCGGGGAACTGCACAATTGTCGGTTTCTTGGTGGTGTCCCATCAACATAAGCCCAGAAAGCGTCCTCTTAAAAAGAGATGTCACATACAGGCCGAACCCCATTTTTTGTGTGATTCAAAGTGCCAAGAGTCACCTAGATTGTACCCAACTGCCTGGCAAGTCAGCCCTATTTTGGTCAACGATTGGTATTATCTGACATTTTGGCCCTTGACTCAACTGATGGTGGCAGACAATCATCTTACATTTTGGCCCTCTAAACTGATGGTGGTACTAATAGACAAGATTTGACTTGGCGGCTCCCAGCCATCCCCTTAGCTTTTTAGCCTTTTAGTGTTTAGTGGTAGTTCCATTTAACCCACTAAAAGTTAGTCACTTTTAGCCGAGGATCTCAGGGCAGCCCAGTTGAATGCTAGGCTTAGGGTTGAACCTTGTCCCTATGAGAAGCAAGAAAAGGGTGTTTCCCGAGGTCTGCGAAGCGGCGCAAGCGCCAGAAGCGTCAAGGGCTGAGGCAAGAGTACCTGGGGTCTATTACAATCCGCCCCGCATTGGGTGTGTCTTTTTTTTTTTTTGGGGGGGGGGGGGGGAAAAATGGTTATAATAGGGGGTCTGGGGTAGGGTATTTACAAGTTGGGGCTTCAGGGTTCAGGGAAGAAATTAAACAAGCAAACAATTTTGTCCAAAACACAAATAGGGGTTTTGGGGAATTTTCCTAAATTTTCTCAACATTTTTTTTTACATGTTTTTCATTATGAAACAGTCTAAGATATTGACATTTTCAAGGTTCGGGTTTCAGACAATTTTAAGGCTTTCTGGGGGATACAAGTGTTTAATCATATTATATATTAATAATATGGTTAAACTAAATCACTTATGCTCTCCATTTTCCTATTCCATCCCACCATTGTTCAATAACTTTGAGTTGGTTTAAGCAATCCTCACCTGTATCATTCATTTCATCCATTGCTATTGATAGAATAGTAAGGTTTGTTGCCATACAAAAGTGTTTTCTATATTTGTTTAATTATTTTCCTTTCTTAATGATGTATGCTTTATCAAGTAAGTTTTTATACATCCCTTGGACAATGTCTAGTCTCATATTTTCACGAATCTTGTCAATGTTCAATCCGCTTTGTGCTCGTAATCTCTCTAAAACATTATCCCAAAACATATCAAATGATGGCGGTGGTA
This sequence comes from Effrenium voratum, assembly GCA_963377175.1. Taxonomy (NCBI): domain Eukaryota; class Dinophyceae; order Suessiales; family Symbiodiniaceae; genus Effrenium; species Effrenium voratum. Next base: position 509,800 of record CAUJNA010003290.1, on the reverse strand, counting down.
AAGGATGATTATTAATAAAGTTAATCAGATTTTGTTCCATTTCCTCTTAATATATTAAGGTCTTGTTTCTTTAAGTATATATTTGACTTTAAGGTAGTTTAATAATATTATAAGATAATAATATTAATAAACTTAGTCATCATCACTAAAATCATAAGTATCCATATAATTAAACCAGTCTAAAATCAACCTTTTCTTTTCTACCAAATGACAGACGAATCTACGGTAAAACTCATTATTAAAAATGTGCTTATAAACGACTTTGTCTTTGTTTTCTATATATTGCCATTTCAACATTTTAAGAAAATCTCTACACATCGAGATGCTAAAATCTTTACAAGATACATAAGCGTCATTATGATTAAAAAGTAAATTATAATGAAATTGAGTAGCGGTTTCATAATACAAGATTAACCTATTATCGTATCCATACTCTTTTAATGTTTTGTCAAAATCAGTTGTACATATTGTATGTAATGACTTTTTCGTCGGACATTTATTTAACCTCGTCATATACCAAATCCACTTATCCATTTCTTTTAAATTGTCAGGTTCGTTTTTCATTAAATGTTTTGTAATGGTGCATCTTTTACAACATACAAAACTCAAAATATTATCAATGATACAGTCAGGAAATATGTCATTTGCTTTTTTGACTTTGTTGTTGTATATCTTACAACCACGGCATTTTACAATTTCTTTTGTCAATTCTTCTCTGATACACTTATTCATTTTTTTTCTTAATATATTAAGGGGTCATTTCTTTAAGTAGTTTTATTTTTTCTTCTTGCCTCTGCTACTTTTTGTGTCAGCGCTTTCTGGGCTTCTGCTCCTGCTTCTTGTTTCCATTTGTTCCCTCGTCCATTCACTACCTCTTGCTATTTCTTCAGGTGACCGACTTCTGCTTCTCGTTTCCATTTGTCTTATACCCCATTGTCTGCCTCTTGCTCTTTCTTCTGGTGAGTGACTTCTGCTTCTTGCTTCTACCTGTCGTCTTGTGCAGAATGATGCCCTTGGTTGTTCTTCTTGTTCTTCGGATTGAATGGACGGTGTGGATGTCTTCTTGTCACGTTTGAATAGTTCAAATACGCTCTTGTCTTCTCCACCTAAAAATATGTTTCTTAACGATTTTATTTCTCGGCTTTCCTCTTTCTTATCTTTTTCGGTTGATGCTGATGACGATGATGATGTTAAATGAAGACTTTGTAAATCTTCCTGCTTTTCATCTTTTGGTTCATCTTTTGGTTCATCTTTTGGTTCATCGTTTGGTCCTGAAATTGCATTGCTATAAATTTCATCAGCAAAATCTTTTGCTACATATCGTGTTGTTTGTGCGTCTGCCTCGTTGTTTTCATATAACTGTGATGTTGGTGCTACTTCATCAAACATATCAGGGAACAATTCATGTTGAAGAACTTGTTTATCAGTTTGAACCCTAGCATTCAATCGTAGTCTCCTATCGTATTTTGAAAGATCAAAATCATCAAAGTCTATATTATTAATTGATTTGTCAAATGTCTGTCTTTCAGGGATAATTTCAATTTTTAATCTGTGTGTCATCGCTTCTTTCAGCATTTCATCAAATGTAGGGCGTCGTCTTAATCCATAATATTTATCAGTCATATTAAATATTATAGATTATTTATTGTTGGATTGCTTTATGGACGAAGTATTTATTATAAACATTGTCCTCATAATATTTTTGTAGTTTAACCTTCACTGAGTTTCTATCTGCTCCTGTTGTATTGTTATATTCATCTAATAATTCTTTGAACTCATCATATTTAACAGCGTTAATTACATTGAATTGATGTAGTTTTGAAATTATACTATCCATTAAACTTCTTGGATTTTTTGCTAAATATACCGGCCACATCCACTTTATACCACTTAAATAATTTTTGAAAATTCGTTCGTCATCAACTTCTTCATTTTCAACATTTTTTAATTCTATTTCGATTGATTGTTCTTGCATTTCCATTATCTCAGCATTAGTAATGGTTGTTTGCGCGTCATCGTCATCATCCTTACCTTTTTTCAATGCTTCTACTTCAACTACAGGGTCGTCTTCTTCTTCTTCCTCTTCCCCTTCCTCTTGTTTAGTTAACGGTTCTAATTCTGGCATTTCATCAGCGGACACCATTGAATGAATTTCTACACCTTCTGGTATTGATTGTTTTGAAACAGCACTTGCCATTTCTTCGTGTTGTTCTCTCCAAAGTCTCATTTTTTCAGCAAGTTCTTCTTTCTGTTTGTTTGCTTCCGCCAATCTTTCATTAATGAAAGACTGCTGTTGTTTCAGTGTGTCATCAAGTTTAGCTCTTACACTACCACCGTCCGACGACGCTTCTTTCATAACTTCTTCTCTTCTGTTCAGTTCTTGTTTCTTCTGAATATCCAAAGCATCTTTATTATCAAACTGACTACCGCATTGATTTAATCTGTATCTGGTTGCTTTTCTGTCTATTACATTTTCAATTGATGGACGGTTCTCATCTCCTACTAATGTTTCTTTCAATAGTTCATCATAAGAAGGTCTCAAATGTAATTGTGATTTCAATGACCCTACTTTTACCGGTCCTACTGTATTCAATCTATTCATTGATTTAATCATAGTATATTAATTATTTAGAAAAATAAATTAATCAGAGATATTCTTAATCATTTCTTCTAAATGTTTCTTTCTTACTGTTAGTTGTTCCTTTGTTTGTATTCCGTCTGGTGACCGTGTGTTGTCTAATATGTTTCTTATTCTGTCTAATTCCTTTCTGTAACTTTCGGTTCTGTTGCTTTCAACTAAATCGTTTCTATACTTTATTAATGCTCCTTGTGATTGTTTCGCTTCCAGTGTGTCCTTCAACTGTTTAAAGTAATTCATACGCGAGGCAACTCCCCATAAATCTGAAACGTCATAATGGCGTTCTACTTGTGGTGCTCTTTTGAATTCTACATTTCTATGACTTCTCATAAGCATGATGTATATATATTATAATTAGATTATTATTTAAAACATTGATGAAGATAATTTGTTTATTTTTTCTTGTTTATCTTGTTTTTTCTTTTGTTTAAGTTCTTCATAATGTTGGTTTAATAGTTCTGTTGCTGTGGGTTTCTTAATGGTTTCTTTAATCACTTCTTGCTTAATCTCATTCTTAATTTCTTCTTTCAATTCTGGTTGAATTTTTCTAATATTCTTTTGTGGATTGACTGGTAATAATTCAGTAGGCACACCCTTACAATTCTTAGGATGTGAAAAACGAAGTGATTTAGCATTCATAGATTTACCACATTTTTCGCATTGGACTACTTCAATTTCTTTCTTTGTTCTTGGTAATGCTTTTGCTTTTGCTTTTGCTTTTGGTTTGTCTATGGTTTCTTTTGTTGGTTCTTCAGTTGGTTCTTCTGGCGTTGGTTCTTCATTAACTGTTTCATTTTGTTCAACAACCTCATTATTAACAGGTGCTTCGTCTGTTTTAGTTTCATTATTAACATCTACTACCTCAATACTTGTCATATAATATATTCTATATATTTTCTATTAAATTTCTATATAGAATATATTTAAATAATATCACTTTTTACGAAAAGGAGACTCAGACTAACATTAACCCCATTCAAATTAATTTCATTACCTAATGAATTAGACAACCAGAAGTCTAACTGTTTAAAGCTTCTATTTGACACATCCAAGTAATCGAGAGGGTTCATTTCATTATCAAAGACAATTCCCGCGTGTGGTGCTGTGACTGGCACTTTCTTAACAACTGTGCTATCGCCTGTCCTTAAATTTACTTGATTATAATTAGACAATTGAGAAGAATGAATATAAATATTTCTAATAGGTTGAAGATTAACGAAACCAGAAACATAAGCATTACCATATTGATAAACATTCATTTGATAATTTCCTAAAACTTCATTAACAGACTTTAAATCATTAGCATCAAAACTTCCAATCCAAATATAACTTTCATATATTATCTTCATTTGTTCATCAGTTAATACTGCAAATTGTCTATCGGCATAGTTTGAAGAAATCGTGATTTTATTAGTTTTTACACTGTAAGTAACTTCATAAGTATTTGAGAAATTGACATTATCAACAATACCGTTAATTTTTGTTTTTAATTCTGTTGCCAGTTCTGTACCAGTATAAACTCCTTCTGCCAATGCAACAGCAATCCAATGAACATTTGTATTATCTTCATCTGGAACTAACGGAGAAGAATAAAAGTATAGTATATTATTTAATCCTGACTGTATTGAATACCACGAGTTAGGTAATGTTACTTCGTGAATGTAGCAATGAACCCCGTTGTCTGTTTGTAATGTTTCCGGAAATTCAACTCTAAAATTTGATGATGTACCTCTAATCCTATGAGCACTGTCAATATAGACCTTCTTATATGTGAGCATTATTAATTAATTTAGAAATTAATTTATAACTTTAATTATATGATTAATAATAAAAAGTTAATTTATGAAATGAAGCATGGGAAAATTAAACATTATCAACCTTATAAGAAAACAACTAAAATAACTAATGTTATGAAACAAACTGACAAAATATTAAATAGTTATTATCCTAATGCTAATTTAACTGATGCACAAGGGTTAAATAGAGCTTATGACAATGGTAAAGGTTTTTATATTGATGGTGATAAAATGTATGTAGCAGGAACATTCGGGAAAGGAACGTTTGGCGGAGCGGTTAATGACATTCTGGCAGATGTAGGACTTCCCTTTAAAATGACACGATACTCACAAAGATATAAAGACACATCAAAAGCATTGGATGAAAACAATGAAGTTAAACACCTTATAACTCATAGTCTCGGTTCAAGTGTAGGGGCACAAATAACAAAAGATTATCCTGAAAGAGAATTAACTTTAACCAGTTATGGAGCGCCGTTTATATCACGAAGGTCTAAAATTACTGATGATTACATTAATTTTAGAAGTATCTTAGACCCTGTCAGTATTGCTGACCGTGGTGCTATAACTGTTTATACAGGTTCATTAAATCCTTTTACTAACCACGATTACATAACTGGATACGGGGACCAAGGAAAAGATGTTTCAAGGAGCATTGAACCGGTAAAGGAGATATTATAAATAATCTAAGTTATATTAATGATACAACATAAGAAATATGACAATGAAACAACGGATGATATGATTAGACATGAAAATAAAAAGTATAAGAAAATTTCTTATGAAGAAATTAGAGAAATAGTATTAGAAAAAGAAAAATCTAATAATCCTGCTGAAGATAAGATTAAGAGAAAGAAAATGAAAATATCTAAAAATAATAATTCTAATCAAAAGGATTACACTAAATTATTTAATTTAGTTTAAATTATTTCTAAAGTAGATTATATATAGTAATGGAAACTTTTAGTGCTGAAGATATTCTAATTGACAACCTCTCATTCAAATTAAATCAAGGTGCAAGTTATATAAATGATCGACGGTCAGTCTCGTTCTTCCCGTCTGGTTCAAATGTTTATACTCCTTCGTCTGGAAATCGTGTGTTGAAAATTGCATTAAATGCTGAAGATAATAGTTGGTTAGACCCTCAATCAGTGATGGTTTATTTCAATGTTGAAAACAAGGAAACTACAAACAACAAACGGTTACGACCTCTGTCTCCTGCTTATTCCTTCTTTAGAAGAGCACGGTTAATTGCTGGTAATCAACTTGTTGAAGACATTGATTATTATAACAGAAATCATCAAATGATGAGTTGCTTAATGTCAAAAGGAGCACGGGACAATGAAGACGCCCAGAGTTTTGGTTATAGATTTGATGATGATTTAACACAAAGAGTAGCGAGTACTTCAACTGGTGCTATTGGAACTGCTTATGACAGTGGAACCATTCCTGGGTTTCAATCAAAAATGGTTGTAGGATTTAAACCAATGCTGGGTTTATTCAATCAATTTAAGTATATTCCTTTAAAAGCTTGTCCTCTTGTTTTAGAACTTGAACTGGCTTCAAACTTCCTTGATTGTATTGTTGAACCTGGTGTTTCTTCTGGTTTCCCTAGCAATGACGGCACTGAAACTTACAAAAACACGAGCGGACAATTCGAACTAAATAATTGCTTCCTTCAATGTGATGTGGTGAGCCTTGATAATGATTTACATAATAAATATGTCGCCCATCTACTTGATGGAAAAGAATTGCCTATAACTTATAATACTTATATTTGTCAGTCTAATTCTGTCGTCGGTCAATCAGTAATTAATACAACTGTTGTCCGTTCTGTATCTAAACTCGCGGCCGCTTTCATCACCTTCGGTAAAGCAGACCTTACAGGAGCAAGCACGGAAGTTCATAAAGAATACAACAGGTTTTATCATCCTATGAGTCGTATTACTTATACTGCCACTGGAAATTATGACCCTGACCTTGATTTAGAATTTCAATTACAACTCGGTTCAAAACTATTTCCGGAATATCCTTGTAAGAGCATAACACAAGCGTTCTATTATTTACGAAAAGCATTGAATTTACCTTTATTTCATCAACATCATTTATCTATTGAATTTAATCAGTATAAATCAAATAAGTTCATCTTTGCTATGAACATGGAGAAGGTTCCCGATAGTTCATATACAGGAATAAACACGAAATCTGGGCAACAGCTTCTAATTCGTTGCAAGCCTTCTGGTTCTATGATTACTGCTTTGATGCCTGATACAATTTATGTGACATTGGTTAGTGAACAAATATTATCGATTAAGGATTCAGGTTGTCAGATTTTAGATTAAGAATAAGTAAAAATGAAAACATTAAAAATAAATAAATATTATCATTTTCTATTATTAATATATAATGCCTTCAATAAATTTAACAAACTTTGAAAATGTTGTAGCGCACACAATTAGCGAAATCAATTCTACAAGCGGGGTAACAAACATTAGAAACATATACGCTAATCAAACAGATATAATTGATTTACTCAATAATAAAGCAGACCAAGTAGACACTTACACAAAAGCTCAAATTGATAGTAATTTTTACACAAAAATAGAATCATACAATAAGACAGAAGTTAATGTATTATCAAATAATATTAGTTCAAATACATTTTTAATAAGTAATCTGACAATAACTTCAAATACACATTTTAATAATATTTCATCAAATACAAATTTAATAAATAATTTAAATTCTACTATAACAACTAATTTTAATAATATTTCATCTAATACAAATTTAATAAATAATTTAAATTCTACTATAACATCTAATTTTAATAGTATTTCATCAAATACAAATTTAATAAATAATTTAAATTCTACTGTGTCATCTAACTTTAATAATATTTCATCAAATACAAATTTAATAAATACAAATTTTAATAATATTTCTTCAAATACAAATTTAATAAATAATTTAAATTCTACTGTGTCATCTAACTTTAATAATATTTCATCAAATACAAATTTAATAAATATTTTAAATTCTACGGTATCAACTAATTTTAATAATATTTCATCAAATTCTCATTTAATATCTCAATTACAATCAGGTTCATTTGATAGTAATTTATATTACAATAAAATAACAACTAATAATTTATTATCAGATAAATTAAATACATCAATATTAAATAACACATTAATTCATAATATAACAACTACTGCAACGTTTAACATAGCAGAATTTGGAAATTATAATAATTTCTTTGAAATGTATAATAATTATTTTGATAGTTATGTTTATGGAAGTTTGACAGGTTCAACTATGTTTTTGAACCAAAGAGGTTTTGGAAATATAGAACTTAATAATTCTTCAATTTTTCAAAATGATAAAATAATATTAAATCATAATACTACAATATTAAGTAATTTACAAGTATCGGGATTATTTTCTTGTTCGTCTATTTTAGATATAGCAGGTTCTGATGCTAGATATGTTTTACAATCAGATGGATTAAGTGGATTAATAATAGGAAATACAAATACAATTAATTCAATAATTACTATCAATAATTCACAGGATACATCATTAGGACAAAAGTTAGATAAAATAGATACTAACGCTCAATCAGTAGCAGGTGCTATAAATTTTAGCGATAATGCAACTTTACACAGTAATTTAAATATGTTAACTACTGGTTCTATAATATGTAATAAGTTTAGTACTACACCTTCGCCTAATTTAGGATTGCAAATGACATTTCAAATGTTTAATCGTGAATTTAATATTAATAGAGATGGTAGAATGTGGATGAGTAGCGCAGGAGGTCAATGGGAAACTCAAATAGGAGATGCTAATGTTGGAAGAGTTTGGGTTAAGGATAGATTTGGTTTAGGCGCTGTTGGTGTTAATGGTTATGTTTTAAATTGTGCCGGAAAATCGAGATTTACTGATGCAGTTGATTTTATAGGAACTGACAAGGCAGTAAATCTTAACAATGGTTCATATTTGAATTTTAATAATAATGGTTCAATACGAAGATATACTCCAGATGCAATAGAAGGTTTATATATGTCTCATGATGATTTCGTTGCCATTAGTATTGGTGATGTTAGTAATGCTTCTAATCAATATATGATGTGTGATGGATTAGTTAATAAAACTATTTTTAGTAAACCTATAGATGTGTTAGGTAACATTTATACGAATGCTGATATTAATTGTGATAATGTTAATATTGCTACTGATGGTAAATTAACAATTGATACAAATTGTGAATTATATAGATATGTTAGTGCTTTTTCATCTTTTGATATGAGGAATAGTGATGCTAATTCTTCAATTAGGTTCATTTGTGGAGACCCTGATGTTCAATCTAACATAGTTGGAGCAGTTAATATTACTACCGGATGGACTTTTAATACTGCTACTGCTGATTTTATGGGTAATTTATTTGCTGATGATGTTTATGTTAAAACTAATGGAGCATTAAGAAGTAATCATATAGCGCCTAATGGAGGAACATTAGTGACCGTTGATACTAACCTAGCAGTTCAAAATGCATATCTAGCAACAAATACAATACAATATTTTGATTTAACAACAGTTTCATTTTTAAATGATATTTCCATGACTACTGGAACAAACTTAAAGCTTGGTACGAGTGAAATATCAACTTATTATGATGGAACTAATTTATCTACAATTGATGTAATATTCAGAACATCAAACACAGCTTTTAGAATTGCTGATAGCTCAAGTACTCCATCAGTTTTATTATCTATTGATAAAACATTTGGGACAACAATAAATACTGAAAGTTTTACAAATAATGCTCCATCAACTTTTAATGAAAATGTAACAGTTGCGGGAACGAAAAAAATGTTATGTAATTTAATTGAACCATCAACAGGAACTAATATAGATTTAACAGCAACAACAGTAACCATAAATGGAACGTTTGTTGATTCATCTGACTCAAGATTGAAATATGATATAGACAATATCAAATCTAATTGTATGAATATTATTAAGAAATTTAAGCCAAAGAAGTTTAAGAGACACGATAGAAATGATGACGGTAAAACTCATATAGGTTATTTAGCAGACGAAGTATTAAAAGCAATTCCTAAAGAATTTGAAAATGTTGTTAGTCAAGATAGAGAGTATTTAGGATTAAATTATTTAGTTTTACCGGTGTTAGTTCATAAAGCAGTATTAGAATTAAATGATAAAGTAGATAAAATTGAAAAAGAAATTAAGGAATTGAAAAAAGAAAAATCTAAATAATCAATATATAATGGGTAATTCAAACAGTAATGTTGAAACTTCAAGTTTGATAAAATCAATGATATTGATGTAGAACAATTAGATTTAAATAATATTGATAAATTACAGTTGAAAGCAATTAAGCAAATGAGTGAAAGATTAGAAAAACTGGAGAAAGTAAAAAGTGACAAATTAATATATAGATTACCGGTTCAGATTTGTAGCTATTCATTATTTTGAATTAATAACATTAAGCCTTTGGCTTAATGCTATTAATTGCAAAGATAAAAATAAAAATCATTAATAATACTTTGTTCACCATCATTGATGACTTTAATAGTTAACATAATATATTTGAATATTTATTTTATTTTAAATGATTTTTCAAATCTAACATATTTAGTTATTTGTTAATCATCTGGCACTCTTGTTGAACCACCATCACTATAATTATCACTATCACTATCAGTATCATTTTCTATACGAATATGTTCTTCTAATTCTTTCCTCATTTTTTCTGCTTCCTTAAAAGTAATATGACAATCACTTTCAATATGGTTAGCAGCATCCTTCATTAAAAAAGTTTCACCACATTCACACTCTACTAATTGTTGTAGTCTTTGCTTCCGGTATTCTTGAATTTGTTTTGGTATATCGTCGCCGAAAAACCTTACTGGTTCTTCATATATTCTTTCTTGAAACATTTTTAACATTCTATAATATATAATAGATTTATTTTATTTTAAAAGCTTTCTCAAATCTAACATAAAACATATTATTAACATCTTTGGAATTCATATTGACATAAAAGAAGGAGTAGGGCTTATCATCTACTGCTTTATGATACATATTTAACAGTTGCTCTTTATCAACGATGGCCGAGTTTTCCTCAATGAATGACATTAACTCTGATACATTCTTTAACTTGAAGATATACAACGAACTAGAATTCAACCTAATGATTGGTGCTAGGACACGATATTTTTGAACGCTTAAACAAAAACTAATGGCGTCGTGCCTGCCTCTCGTTGCCAGTCCATGAAGTAACTTACTATATCTAACAAATCTAGGGTCGTCTGCAAAATCATCAACTATGATTAAAATTGAATGTAGTTTCTTCATCTTCTGTTCTTTCATATAATGAATTATCTTTCTTTGTGTGTTAATTATTTCTTCCAGTTCTTCAGGTTGGTAGGTGTCATAATATAACTTTTCTTTTTCATCATCAACCTTCATATTATCTTTTTGATATTTCTTGACTTCAACGAAGGTAGGGTCATTATGAACCGACGGGCTAAAAATGAATATACGGGCGAAGCAGTCCCTATAAACATTTAGGATAAGGTTTTGAATTAAAACTGTTTTGCCACCCGTTGATGAAGCAACAACAATTGAGCGAAAAGGTAGTTTTGGTACATGTTCATATTTAGATTGTTTGAAATCGTAATCAGTTATATTTATTGGTTTTATTATTGGAACGTTTGTCATAATTGATATTAAAGATATATAGAATATTATATTTTTCAAAATTAACTTGTAATTATTATTAAATGGAACATCTTTATGTTATGAGTGGTTGTGAATAACATAATGGAACAGGCTTTCCATTCTTCAATCAATAAGCATTGAAGCTAATTAGTTTGAATTAGTTTGAACCTCGCTTGCGTTGTCCAGTGCAATGAAAACTCCAAGTGCTGTGCCCCCCATCAATATTCTATTATGCATGAAATAATAAGATTAAATAATTATTTCATCTTATTATTTATATGAATAGGAGTTATTCAGATTATATTGATATAATAAATGAAGTACAACATATAGAAGATGTTGTTATAACTGATAATAGATTTAAGAAAGTATGCTATTTTGTTTTAGAATTAATTAAGTTTGTGATACAATATATTAAAAATATAAATATTAATATAGATGGGAAGGAAAAAAATCAAAAAGAATAAGACAGAACCAGCTGTATCTTCAACAGATGAAGATAAAGAAGAAATTGTTAAAGAAACATCAGTTATTGAGTTCGCTTGCCCGATGTGTAAAAAAATATTACAGACGAAGAATGAATTATCAATAGAAAAGAAAGGAAACTGCAAATGCAGTTGTATACCAGTTGGTTTTAAAATAAGTAAAACAGATAAAAAAATGAACATTGATAAAACTAAAGACGGCATCAACTTAGAAACAGATGCACATAATATTTCTATCAAATTTGGAAATGAAGCTACACACTCGGAAAATGGCGATAACGAAACACAAGAAACTATTAAACAAATGATGAAAAATTCGCATTTAAGGAGTAGATTTAACACCACTTCAAACGCATAAATAAATATATAAATATTTATATAAATATTTATATATAGAAATGTCAGAAAATGGTGATTCTACAATTAACGATTTAATGAAAAAGATTATAATTATTAGTAAGAATATTAAAACATTAACTGAACTTATTAAGAATATCGATGAAAAAATAAACCAACCTAAAAGCAATAACGAAGACGATAAAGAGAAGATGAATAAAATCTTTGAAAAGAAACAAATAGGACGTCCTGCAGGTTCGTTTGAAGATAAGCAGAAACAATATATGGATATGTTAAATAAGAACAAAATTAAAAGTCCGAAGCAAGAAACTATTGAATTTTATAAACTGTTTAAGAACGAAGAGGGTAAATATGAAACAATATAATAAATATCTAAATCATTATAATAATATGAATTTATTAGAGATGTTTAGCGGAACAGGCAGTGTTGGACTTATTGCAAAGTCGCTCGGTTTTAATGTAATATCGTTGGATTTGAAAAATGCTGATATTAATTGTGATATACTTGAATGGGATTATAAACAATTTGACAGAAACCATTTTGATTTTATTTGGGCATCACCACCTTGCATAGAATACAGTATTGCAAAAACAACAGGAATAAGAAACATTGAATATGCTAATAGCATTGTATTAAAAACAATAGAGATTATTGAATATTTCGGATGGCCGTATTTTGTTATTGAAAATCCGCAGACTGGATTATTGAAAAGTCAGTCTTTTATGAATGGGTTAAGGTTTAATGACATTGACTATTGCAAATATGGATTTAATTACAGGAAGCGAACTAGGTTGTGGAACAATCTAACAAACTGGAAAGCGAGACCATTATGTAAAAAAGACTGTGGTAAAGTTGTTAATAACAAACATATTGAAACTGCGCAACGGGCACCATCCGGTCGTAAGGAAAATTGGGGTGAAAATTATGTAAAGCATAAGCAAGAAGATTTATACAAAATCCCTGCTGAATTGATTAGTGAGATACTGGTTAGTTTATATTTAAAAACTACTTAAAGAAATGACCCCTATATATAATAGAGAACTAATGACTACATTAAAATGCGGTTGTAAAATTACAGGAAACAATTTGGATTTTGAAAAAGAAGTTAAAAATGATAGAGGATTAATTGAAAAAATACATAGAATGAGTTATTACCATAAACATTATATTAATATTTGTGGAGAGTGTGAAAAGAAAGCAAATATATTTAATGATATGGAGAAAAAGAAGATAGACATTGAAAAAGAACAGTTTAAAATAATATGTAAAGAACCTGAAATAGATGAAGGGATGAGTTTTGAAGAAATGGTAGAAGCGGGAATTTTACTTCCAAATGGAGTAAGTTAAATCAATACTTCTTAATATTATTCATAAATATTAAGAATTATTTTATCCTTTATCAATAATGAGTAGATTATCAAAAGATGAGGTTTTACATAAGTTGTTTTATGATGTTGAAACCGGGTTCGGTTCAGTAAATGAGTTATACAAACAAGCAAATAAAGAAGGACTGGGTATAACATTAGATGAAGTTAGGACATTTATGAAAAAGCAACCTATCAAGCAGGAGAAAGGATATAGTAAATACAACAGTTATTCAGCACCTTTCGCAAGATATGAATATCAGTTAGACATAATGGATATGATTTCACTGATGAAGGCAACGGGCACATCAGATTTAAGCAGTCCAAGATATGGATTAATATGTATAGATATATTCAGTAAGAAACTACACATTGAACCGATGAAGGTTAGAGACGGTGAGACTGTTTATAAAGCAATACTTCAATGCTTCAAAGTATTAGGTCATCCGATGAGTATTTATACAGATGATGACGGGGCATTCGCATTTAAGAAACTGCAAGAGTATTTAAAAGGTGAAGCAATAAGAAGCATCATAACACTGACACACGCGTCAGTCGCAGAGAGAGCAATAAGAACTGTTAAAAAGATGTTAGGAGACAGAATAAAAGCGACTAATAGAACTTGGACGAGTTTATTATCAGCAGTTTTAACAAAATACAATCATCAAATGACACACGGGACGACAAAACTTACACCTAATGAAGCACACAAAGACGAAAACGAAGTAACAGCAAAGGCGAACTCGTTGATGAAAGAGAAATATTTACGAAAGTATCCTAAATTAAATGTCGGTGATAAAGTCAAAATTTATAACAAAGGAAAAGGTAATTACACATCAAGAAAAGAAACCACAAGCCGGTGGCACAATACTATATACACCATTTCAAATATAGGTCGTGATATGATGCTTAATAAGTATTATGAAATTGAAGGGAATACCAAGAAATATAACAGACACGAATTACTCTTAATAAATGAATAGCATTATTTTAAGATAATGTTATCAATTTGTATTAGTTAAATATTTATAACATACTTTCTCAACAGCATTCTGATATGCTCTTTCTCTATGAATTCTTTTACATTTATCAGTCCTTAAATGCTTTGCCATATTAGACTTATGTTTAATCATACAACCGCATCTTTCACATTCTAATGACTTATCATTTTCTATAAAATACTCTTTAAAGTATCCTTCTTCTTTATATTTCTTGTTCAATACATCATTATATTTTTTCTTATTTTCCTTTTCCTTTGCCTTCTTAATTTCTTCCTCTGTATCCGTGCTGAAGTCTGAAACTTCACCCTCAATAGAATTCCACAACAAATCAAATTCATCATTTGTCATAGAAATTTTATTTTTATTGCCATCTACAATAAAGCAGGTCATTTTACTTAATATATAATATAATTATTTCTTTAAGTATATTTGTAAATTCTCTATGCTATGATGCTATAATGTCCGTATGGCAATGAATTAATACTGTCTATGTAAAAGCGTTTATTCTCATAGGCGCTAGGCGATTGTTTTGTTTGTTGGATGCTGTATATTTGATGGGCTTTACTTCTTATGCTGTTGAATGTTATAGTGTCGCAATTATTGTTTTTGAGTGTGTCATCATAACTATGATAACTCAACTCGGATTTCACCTTATGCTTAACTATTCCCTTGCTCTTCTTCTCTTCTTTTGATTCATTATGAATTTTGAAACAGTATGATTTAGGTTTCAATGCTATAAAGTTTGTTATCATCTTTCCATCTGCTTCATCCTTGAATTTTCCTAAAACTTTCTTGTTTGTTTTATCATAACATTTGTGTTTAGGGTCATAACCACTGAAATCCATATAATCCTTAATGTCATTAAAGTCATCATATACATCTTCGGTTTTAATATGTAATACAAAACTGTCAGTATCAGTATATAACATTCTGATATTATTTTTATATTTCGGTTTCATAATGTCATAGTAAAATGAATACATATGTTGTTTTGATAAATCTAAAATACTCATTCCTACATATATTGGTTTATTCAATTTAACTACACTTTTTGCTTTTTCAACTCCTATAAGATTTTCATTGATGATATGCCTGTATTTGAAATTTGGATTATTCACACATTTTTGGTAGCGTTCAGGTGTATCAACCAGCTCAAAGTCAATGTGTTCTCTCACATTTTCCATAGTCTTGCCGTATACAGCGTTGTTCATTAATTTGTACATATCTTTTGAAAAGTCACTTGTAGCGTTCTTTCGCTTCTCTGTGTTAAAGTCAATCCACGGTTTCAACCATTGCTTGTGTCTAAATTCTATTACTCTGTTTATTTTCTTGATTTTAAGTCCTTGTTTCAAATAGAATTTTAAAATGTCAATATGTAAAACATAATTTTGTTTATCCATAACATTTAGTATCAACTTGTTTGTTTTCTCATCTTTTGGAGCATGATTAAAATGATATGCTTTGTAGGTTTCTTTCTGATAATCACTAAGCATATCTGCTGATACACTCATAATTTCTGGTGCTAATGGGTAATCAGTATGTTTGTCGTGGCATTCTTTCGGATATTCTAAATCAACATCTAAAATATATCCTTTGCTACTGTAATCACTATTGTAATATTTAATGTCTTCTTCTGAGAAATTATCTTTTACAAACTTAATATTCTTATATGGTAGTTTCTTACACATTGCCAGACCATAAAGATTATTAGCATCTAAATAATTGATGTAGGACGACGGCTTTGTTTCATCATAAGCATCTCCCATATACTTATTATTAGCAGTTGCTTTTCTCATTGAAACCTGACACATACCACCTCTTAGTCCTTGCTCTATCATTTTATAAACTTCTTCATCGTGTAAAAGTTCAAGTTCAATTCCTGTTTTTAATAGCATCGCGTCCCAAGCAAAGTTAGGCAATGTGTAATAATGGGCTGGGTCTAATTCATAATCTGTTAGACATTGTTTTCTGAAATTCTCATATACATCGGTTAATAATAATACATCGGTTTCTAAATATAAATCGTGATATTCACCAAGGTTTTGAATGTTAAAGTGCTTCCATATTAGTTTTGCTCTTTCATAGTCAGCATTGCTTATATCTTCTTCACTTAATCTACTATAAAAATGTTTCTTTTCTGGTAGTTCAGTGTCATTAAATTTATTGAAGTCATTACAATAGTCATAAGGATAAACTCCCTTTTCTGTCAGTAAAAATAAATCTTTTTCATTTTTATATAATGTATTTGCCTTTGCAACTATATTTAAAATGTTCCTGCCAGTTGTCCCGTAATTTATTATCTTCATATTTTGTTAATTTAACAAGTTTATCTAATGATGATGACAATAAACTGAAACTATCCTTAAATTCAAGTCTGTTTAATGAAAATGTAATAAACTTCTCACTGTTCTGTGCTATTACTGATATTTGTTCTTTCTTTGTGTTTAACTTTTCAAGATTTGATATTATGAGATGAGCATCATAGTTTTTAAGATTATGAAAGAATACTGGTATATGATACTTTTTAAAGCAATAGTCTATATTGCATTTCATATGTGCCGCTCCTCTGTATAATCCAGTAAAGTGGCAATGGTCAGCAACTTTCTTTTTCGCTTCTACTCTGTTGTCAAAAGCGCCATTGCATAAGAAACACTTTTTAGCTTCTAAATGTTTAATTTCATCTAAATCTGACATAATCATATCTTTTGGATTTTTCATTTGTTTCATTACATCGTCTCTAATATTGTTTAATGTATCACAAAATTTATCCATACAATCTTCGCGTCTATATAAAAATGGTTTCATTTCTCCACTATAAGCATTAACAAAGTTAAGCATATAACCGCTGGGTTTATGGTTCTGATAAGTCCCTTTGATGCCTTCTGATGTTTCTGTTGTTAAACATTCAAAATCACCGTAAATAACAAATGGTGCTTTCAGTTTCTTAAAATGCTTTTCAAACTTCATTGATGTTCCTTCTTCTGGCATTTTTGTTTGTTGAATGTCATTTGCCATACAACCTTTTATTAAGTGCGAATTTAAAAGTTTTTCTGTTGTAAAACCGTGCTGGCAGTATCTGCAACAAAAAGTTTTTCCTTTGTATTTATTAACTTGACTACCCATTAATCTATTATAATCTTTTATTAAAACATAATGTTCATTATCATCTTTCAATTCGTAATAGATTGATATGACAAGATGGTCTTTCAATCTTCGTTATTCTGTCTGCTCTGATGGTTTGGTTCTCATCTTCAACATAAACATTAACTGATATAGAATTTTGGTTAATTGTTTCAAATGTGTCAATGTCATCGTTGGATGCTGGAAAATTCACACCATCCCATTTAATTAGACTTTCAGTAGTTATTAATTTCTTGTAGTGTCTCATATGCTGTGGATGGTCTTTCTTGAAGACTTCATAAAATTTACATAAAACACAATATTTAAAACATAATTCATAATCATTTTGAATGTTGATACATGTTTTGTTCTTTGAAATCCATTCTGGTAGTTCCATATATTTACCTGCTCTGTTCGGGTTGTATTTGTCGTAGTGGATGGTGATTTTGTTAATCTTATTAATCTTCAATCCTGAATGTTTCAAAGGTGAGTTTTCAATTTGTAGTTCAATATCTTTAGGTATATTTTCCAATGCTTTTTTCAAGTCTCCTACATTCAAAATGTTGTATCTCCTACTCCTCATATTGTGTTTTATTTGTATATTTTCCTCAGTTGGTTCGTCTTCTCCATCATCATCTTGCTGGTTAACTTTATCAAACAGAACCTCAACATCAATCAGTAGTTTCATTGATTTTGCTTGTTGTAAAAACTCTGTTAATTTATTTTCTTGCCATAAAAGATATGTTAATCCTTTGTATCCCTTGAATGGTATGTTGGATATTGAATATGTGTTGGCGTACCCTTTCAATGCTGAAAATGTCTCTGATGTTTTTGCTCCTATTTTTAATCTGTATTTCTGGATTGTTTTAATGCCTCTCATTGTGTTTGATGCTTTTTTTAGAAGATGAAATCGTTTGAAACCTTGTGTGTTGCTGACTTGATTGAGTTTGTTTTGAAGTGATGAGGATAATGGTTTGTCTTTGTTGTAATAGTATTCTTTGTTGTTGATGATTAGTTTTTTCAATGGTTTGTTATTCTTCCCTGTTTTTATTTGACCTTCATTATTGGATATTAAATATTCAATTACTGAACCCGTGCTGTATTCCCCTGCCATTTCTCTATACTATATAAGGTATTTTCTCTTTAAGTCCTTTTGGGGGGCGGGTTTGGGGGTGGGTCTGGGTTTGAGGTTATGGATGTTGTTGATGTGAGGGTTTAGGGAACAACCCGAAAAGAGTTTGGGAGGACACCCCAAAAACGAGTTTGAGGGACAACCCCAAAAGAGTTTGGGAGGACACCCCAAAAACGAGTTTGAGGGACAACCCCAAAAGAGTTTGGGAGGACACCCCAAAAACGAGTTTGAGGGACAACCCAAAAAAAAAACGAGTTTGGGTGAACACCTGAAAAATAAACACACTGAGAGCCCACCACCGAAGAAGTCCTCATCGTCATCAACCTGGCGGGCGACAGATGCTTTTCGTGACCCTTCACAAAAAAAGATGGTGGACACATCAAAGGTGCAATCGGTCTTTTTCATGTTTAATCTCTTTGAGATTGACGGCAATCCCTTTTTAAAGGGCTTTGATTAAATGTAGGGTTGAAAAAGCAACGGATGCTACAACCCACCAATTAGAGCAACCACAAAATACCATTCACGGATTTCTGTGAATGAATGTGTTTTTTTCACGGGTTTCTGTGAAATGATTTCACGGGTTTCCGTGAATGAATGTGTTTTTTTCACGGGTTTCCGTGAATGGTCAAGATTGCTCTTTAAATCTTACATAAGGGCACAATTTGCACCCTCACGCTCATTTGGTTCATTTGAACCACTACCTCTCAATCGCCTCCTATAACTGCTGATTTCTTCCAAGAGACACTTGAAAGCGTCAATGTTGTAATTGACATTGTTCCCGTGTTCTGAATGGAACTCACGAAGGAAACACTCAATGAAGACCTCCAAAATTTGAGATTTGAGCACAAGCAGATACTCCCGCCATTCATCCACCTGTTCAAACTCCTTGACAACGATGGCGGCAACCTCATAAAGTTTGTCTTCGTTGTATGCTGACCTGCCCTTGAAGACATTCTTGACCCGTTGAAGTTGGTTATCATCAAGAGAGTTCAAGATCTCCTCAACCACACTGCGACCTTCAACAAGATGAGAGCGAACATTTTGAAGTTGGTCAATAATGGGTTGACAAGCTGATGACAAAGGCGCTGGCATTGTCATTGTTTCATTTTGTGGTTGTAGTTCAGCGTGTCTCTCCTTCATCTTCTTCAAAGAAGACTTCGTCACATCCTTCATCACAGCCTCCTTGCTCTTGAAGTAGCGGTTGATTACACCACGATGGCGAGCCATTCCACAAGATGAAGCAAACAGCAAAGAGGGACACCGAGGTTCAGCCAAAACGCTGTGTGAGACAAAGCACATCAATGGTATGACGAGACAATGGAAGTCAACAGTGTGATTACATTGGATATTGAAGAGACTCTTTTTCAACTGGCATCTGTTTGTGAAAGCGGTTTCCTCCCTACCCAAGCAACTGCCATTTGTCGCAACCTCCCCAATCAACACAGCTGTGAGGTTGTTCAGATTAACATATACTTTGAGAGGGGGTACAGCGACCAGACATTGGCAAGTTCAACCTATTGCTCACTTCTCATCAGTTGGGCTCATTGCTAATGATGGAGTCATTTTCTCCGTCGGAAGCCTCATCATCATCGTCATCAACGGCGGCATCATCAACGACGATTTCCTCCGCTGCGAAGTGCTTCTCGTAGATGTTGTTGAGCTGGCTGGTAATGCCATCAGAGAAGGAGACATTGAAGACATGCGACATGTCATTGTGCTTTACCACACTTCCAAACAGGGTGCGAGGGTGACGAACAATGGTGTTGCCGCCGAAGGACAAGTTGAGCTTCTTGAACATGGAGTTGGTCAACTTCAAGTTGAACTTTGCGAGCTTCCGGTTAATGACCTTAATGATGGCCTTGTAGACCTCCGACAGAGTGCTGCCGAAAGAAACCTGCAAGGACATAGTGAAGCCTGTGCCTGTAATCGAGAAGACAAGTGTGTGCTCCTTCATCTTGTTCTCTTCCTTCTTCTGTGAGTTGCGGGTTGTGACCTCTTTTTCAATCAACTTCTGGTGGGCAATGATGTTCGCCGCTTGTTGTTTCATCCTGTCATTAACCTCAACGAGTGTCTCGGTTGAACTCCCTGACAGCGAAGTTGGTATCTCATCAAGTTCCATCGCAATCAAGCGGACAATCAACGCCTCTGTCTCGGCATCGACAGCATCCTCGTTGATGGTATTGTATCCCATCTTTGGTGCCATTTTGGAGCACACGAGCGCGGCACACTGCTACACTTTCAATCTTGCTATTGAGCTGACAGGTCTGTTGGAACATCTTTCACAACATGCAAAGCGCACAGTGAGACAATATTGACTGCATAAACAAGCAAGGTGCACCTTTTGTTGATGACGAACAAGATGAGCACATAAAAAGAAAGAAACACACACTACACACAGACCCACCCAACCCAAGAACCGCCCTTGAAGTCGACAGCAACGACCATAAAGTTCAGGATGAGCGACCTGCGAGGAGCGAAGTCGCGTTGTGAAAACAATCCTTGTTATATCAACATTTGTAACAGAAACACTTGTATTCCCCCAGAAAGCCTTAAAATTGTCTGAAACCCGAACCTTGAAAATGTCAATATCTTAGACTGTTTCATAATGAAAAAATTGTAAAAATGTTGAGAAAATTTAGGAAAATTCCCCAAAACCCCTATTTGTGTTTTGGACAAAATGGTTTGCTTGTTTAATTTCTTCCCTGAACCCTGAAGCCCCAACTTGTAAATACCCTACCCCAGACCCCCTATTATAACCATTTTTTGTGGGGGGGCGGGGCAAATGGGTGCCTGGATCCCACTTAAACAAGGGTAATATCCACTAGTTTGTTTATTGTTGTTTTGTTTTTGGGAACGAAAATTTACCTTTTTTTTATGGGTAGTCTGAGGGTCCAGGTGTGTCTCTTTATGGGAGGGTCCCTAAACAAGACACAGCCAACACAACAAGTGATCGCTGTGTCTGTCCTCAGTTCCAGGACTTGAGACCCATGAAGCGTTGGTTGCTTCGGCGAAGTCTCCGAACCGTTTAGGCAACCAAGCTTCCGGTACCAACATGTCGTGCTGGCATGCGAAGCTTTCTTGATGTTTCATTGGATCAAAAGCTCATAGACGTGGGACTTCTTTCTGTTCGGGTGTGGGTCAAAACCGTTTTGGGATCCCATTTTGGGGATTGGGTGAATTCACCACCCATTTTAGGACCTATTTTAGTGGTTGGATTGGTTGAGGTTCACTGCGGGCACGATTTGGCTTTTGACCCATGGCCATGTATTGTTTGGGATCAGCAGGAAGAGCACCATGGTCAAAGCGATGGGCCAAAGAGGCCTCGAGGCTGGAAGAGACCAGAAAACTGCAGTCCCGCGGGTGTCTCCTCCAGGAATGGTCAGGCCAGTTCCTTTTGCCACCTTTAAAAGCCGTACCAGGACGAGTGCCACCTTCAAAGCCGTACCAGGAAGAGTGCATGAGTTGGGGAGAGTCCAAGCAGCCCGGGGCCCTCGCAAGCCCTCCGAGGTGAGAATGACATCCTGTGCGTCAAGCAAGCCGGCATCGCTCCGCACTTGGGGACGAGGATTTTTTTTAATATCACGGGCACCCGTGTTCTGCTAGGTTCCTTTTACCGCCTTCAAAGGGACCGCTTTGGAGATGTTTCAATATATGTCAAGTCAATATATTGTTTGAGCATCATTTGTCCAACGGTAGATCCAGGGTGAAGCTGAACAGCATGCACTCGCGACTTGAGCCATCTTTTCATGTTACCCCTGGGAATCATTTAGTCTCACTCACTGAGTTCCTGGACCGTATACTTGTTGGGAACACGTTTTAGTGGTAAACACATTATCTCCCTGAACCCCAAACTCGCCTTAAACATGAGATCTTGCCCCCAAAGTGCGCTCCTTTTTTTTTTGGCGAGTAGGTTGAGGGTCTTCACTTTGGTCGACTCGTTTGGTCGACTCGGTTGGTCGACTCGACTCGTTTGGTTGCAACTCCACTCAGAAGTTTTTGCGCGTCGCCGAGTTGCCGAGGCCGTGCCGTCCTTGTCGGAGGTGCTCAAAGGCTCCAAGGCCCGTCCGGTTTGGAAGCCAGCGGCATCCAATTCACAGAATGAGGTCCAGGCATCTCTCCCAGCGAATCGTCCGGTTCCTTAGGGTTAACTTAGGGCTTCAACGCAAATCCCCAAAAGGAACGTCGCCAACTCTTCGTTCGGATGCAGACAGCGGAGTCAAAAAAACGGACTCTCAGCATGAAAGCTCTAGGTTTGAACCGTTTGCCTGAGACTTGCTGGGTTCCATGGCGTGAAAAAAGCGAAGCATCCAGGGGAAGCAGATCTGTGGATAAAAACAACAACGATTTTTGGTCGCCTGTGATAAGGGAAGCTCAAGTGATGTTCAGTCGGGATGGCAACTTTGGTATCACAGAAGTGGTGTTTTGTTTTAGGTTTCAGGTTTTTGGCATTGCTCGTTTTTAGTAGGGGCTGCAAACCGAAAGCTGTTTGCTACCAAACCAAAAAAAGTTGACTACGGAGCATCCTTTGCCAGGGTGCCATCGTCATTCCTTCCCTCAAGGAGGCGCTCCGAGAGAACGTCGTCTCGAAAACTGCAGAGCTCGGAGCCAACAAAGCATAGCGAATGCATAGCGACAAAGACCCGAGACATAAATGAGTCCAATTGATATACATATATACATTTAAATATACATAAATTCTGCATACAGATCTTGACACAACATTCATATCGCTAGAGGGCTGCTTCCCTTTGATTTACATGTGCGTACCATAGCACTTACTTTAAACTTTGACAGATCCCTGAATTGGACCCGTTTTCCGCGCATTTCCCCCTGGCTGGGTTTCATGTAAGTGGCACTTAGACGAACCAAGTACCTCCACCTGAGAAGCATGCCCTGAAACATTGTATTTGGGTAAGAGAGGCACACTGGGAAAACAAAATCGGAACTGACCCTGGCACCTTATGTAGCCTGGCGTTGACACATGAAAATAGAACTGAGTACCTCTCCTCCGTTTTTTTTGACACCAGGCCATGTCCTTAGTCCCGACGCCCCCTTGCGTCTGATTTTCCAAATCAGACGCGGAGTCGGGGCACGCTGGGCGCAAGACCACCTCTGGTAGAAACCTGAGTTTGCTTCTATGTGCACACGGATTCCCTTTAAGGTCAACCACCAAAGACGGGTGTCCTTTTTTTCCATGACCTCTGCATGGGAGTCTTGGGGGTCAGTTCTTGCCTACGCACATACTTGATTGATGTCAACTCGCTGGGGAAGGCGACGGGGGTCGGAATGGTGCCACCTGGATGCGCTCTCTTGGATTTATGGCCTAGCGGATGCCATGCTTGAGCTCCTTTGGTTACCTGGCATCGCCACAAACACTCATTGTTTTGATCAATGTCGTTTGACAAAACTACAACATTCGTCTGCAGCGTCAACCATCAGTTTTTTTCAGTTCTGGTGGAGTCTCCTTTTGGGTTGAACCCTCCTGTGGTAAATTGTTGCCGGGCACCTCGAGCGACGAGTTCTCGTCAGGCGCTGACCAAGCCGGAGGCCAGCGAGGTAAAGGAGCCCAAGGCTCAGCTAGAAGAGAGCGCCAGCGCGCAGCTTGCGCAAGGCCGGGCTCGGCGTTGGTCTTTTGGCATGGCATTTTTTGGGATGTGTGCATGTGTCAAAATAGGATGTGTCAAAATAGGAAAGACCCCACAAATGGAGGTTTCCTTTGGCTTTTCAGTGAGCCTGAAAAGCACCTACCTATTTTTGTTTTTGGAAGAGCACCGAACCAGCAAGGGCACAAGGGGCCTACGAATCCCATGCCCGGGGCGCTGAAACGCCGCTCGGGCCGGCACCTGCGGGGTTGCCTATGCCTATACCTTTGGTTTGGTGGGACGAAAGTCGGCGCGGCTTCGATACTGGGAGTTTCCGGATGTGTTTCAAGCTATCTGTCTTAGGGGACCTCCTGCCATCGGTCACCAAGCAGCCCTTTGTGGCAACGAAAGAATCGCGGAACCCCCCCAAACATGGCAGCGGATATCACCAATACTGAAGAGTATGTTTTTCTTTGGGGAACTTGTTTTACTCGGGAGCCGGGGGGGGATTAACTCCCCCCTTACCACAAGTGATTTTGGTTCCTCCAAAGTGAACTGCTTCCCCTAAAACTTGTCATGCATCTCTTTTGTTGCTAACACCACAGTTCAGCTACCAGCATCGGAACACTAACTTTGTTCATATCGATTAGGTCCCCCAGTCGTGCCCTTCTCTCCCCTTTTTTGGTTGGGAGGGTTCCCCTACTAAAATAGACTACCGAAAAAAGAAAAAAATCGGGCACCCTTACTCCGGCCTAAGTCTACTGCAAGACCTGATTGAGGTACCAAGATTCTTGGGGCAGTACCCAGGTGCCGGGGGGGGCTGTGGGGCTGTTGGGGGGGGGGCTGTGGCGTTCTTCGGCCAGGTGAGCCTCTCCCCGTGCCTGTGCGCCAGCCCGTGTGCTACGAGGCCGCAGCCCCGGGAACCTTCGATACCAATGTTGATCCCATATTCATCAAGCCCGAGTTGAGGGGGGTGTCCCTTTTAGTGGGGAATCATCACGTTTGGAAGGGGAACGCCATATTCATAAACTGAGGTTGATTAATGTGGATCCAAAGGTGTTCATGGTATTCGCGTGGGTTTCCAAGCCATTCATCGATATGACACCCATTGACACCCTTTCTGGGAACCTCCAAACGAGGCGGGAACTACCAACAAAGAATGGTTTCAATTCCCATGGTTTCAAAGTGCAGAAGTTCGTGCACAGTATTTCCGCAAGCCATATTCGCACGGGTCTCCGAGCCAAGCCCTTTTCGGAACCTCCAAAAGTGGCGATCGTTTCAAGGAAACCACCAGTAAATGGATGAACTGGAGAAGGGGAAATCCAGTGAGCCCGGTATTCGATTCAAGTATTTCCATGAACACTTGAGGCCTCCAGCGCTGCCAAGGTTGTTTGGGTTCCTTGGGTTCCTTAGGTGAGATTGCTGACACTGCAACATGGCAGAAGCAATCTCACCAAGGAAATCGACAACTCACACTCTGAGGACTAGAGGTGCAAGAGCTACAATGTGATTTGTTTGGCTAGGTCCCCCAGCTAGGTGCCCTTTCTCACCCCTTTTTTGGTTGGGAGGGTTCCCCTACTAAAATAGACTACAGAAAAAAGGGTACCCTTATTCTAAACTCTCTACTGGAGGACCTACCTAGTTGGTTTGCACCTGCAATTTTTGCCATGTCGACTTGGTGTATCAACCTTTCGGATTAACAACGTGGCCCTTGGCACTTGGGTCGATCTCCTTAGGCAACACAAAATCCACAAAACAGTCAAAACCGGGCCCCTAGAGATTGGAGATCTTAGGACCTGGAAGACGCCGCAGACTCAGACTCGAAGTGGGGACTGCCGTTAGTGCGGAGAGAGCTGGGTATGCGTCTTTTCTGGAGTTGGTACCCGTTTTGTTGTTGGCTTATTGGGAGCTCGACAGGAAAGCCGGAATTTTGGGGGTCTCATGTTGACTCATACCCACATGGAGTTGGCTTAGAAGCCACCCTGTTGGTCAACACAGCGCGCTTTGAATGCTGGGGCAACGCGATTTCTCAGTGTAGCTGAGTGTAGCTTGGTTGTTTCTGGCAGTTTTCCTATTTGATACTGGCCAAACTGCTTTGCATGCACGTTTGCAGCAACAGGCATGGTATCGTGAACGCCTCATCATGCAAACACCGTTTAAGCAATTGAGTTGTTCCATGCTGCACCCTTTTTGCCAGCAGAACCTTATGCCTGACATCATGAACCCACCACCCCAGCTACCATTTTGAGCTCTTCACCAGACTGCTTCCGGCATCCACGCTCATGTTTCCGGCCAAGGATGCGCCAACACCCTCCGCGCCCTCCGCGCCCTCCGCGCCCTTTGCGCCCGTGGACGCCACGGAAGCTGCGGAAGTCGCGGGAGATGCGGAAGCGGACTCGCCACAGGCGGAGAACGAAGCAGTTTTCATCGCGAAGAAGTCTGTCCGGGTTACTGGTTCAGTACTTGGCGGCTCCCAGCCATCCGGTTCCTTAGCCTTTTAGCCTTTTAGTGTTTAGTGGTAGTTTCCATTTAAGCCACTAAAAGTTAAACTTTTAGCGGGGGATCTGAGGGCAGCCCAGAGTAGTGTTTGCACAGTTAATGCAAAGGGTTGTGAATGTTTCAAGATGCTTGTTGTTGTGAGCACATTATGCGTGGTTGATGCTTTAGTTTAGCATCATCAGAGTACACTTCATAGATGTCGATCTTGCGTGCTTGAACTTTCAGCTTCAAGCGCCAATAGCAACTGCACCTGAACCCATCTCTAGACATAGTCCTTTCATTCGGTTCCATTCCGCTCCCTGCTTCTGCTGTCTCCTATGTTGCGAGTCTCACTATCTCTGTCTCTGTCTCGCTCATTCTCTCTCTCTCTCTCTCTTTTCTCTCTTTTCTCCCTTTTTTTCGCCAACAGCTGAAAGCTTTGGGGTCTCAGCCCAGATAGGCTCTGGGGTGGTCCGGGGCGGCCCTGAGGAAGGCTCCACGAGAGTTTCACCAGGGTTCCACCAGGGTTCCACGAGGTTCTGCGAGGGCTCTGGGGTGGTGCGAGCACTAAAAAGAACACCGCATGCTGTTGGGGATATCACCTGAGCCTTTTTTTTTTCTCTCTCTCTCTCTCTCTCCCCCAGGGTTGTCGCAAGCCAACGAGCTATGACTAGGCACTACGGGAAAGTGCCAAAGGCTGATTATTTTCTGGCCTTCTTCCAAACACATCCAACCGGAGAACGCGATTCTGTAGCGTGTTCCCGTGACAAACCGGGAGGACGAACCCCCCCACATGCACCAATGCTGGGTGATGCGTGTCTAGCGCCATTCCGACCTTTGCAACTAGATAGCCACTGCAAGATCACACCCAAAACGAGTCGCCATTGCCAGTCGGTTTGACCACAAGGAGTTGGCCCCTCTAGAGCAGTCGACTCGACTCGAGGAGTGCCTTGGATTTCCTGGGCTCGACCTCAGGCCGTGCTTGCCGATGATTCAATACAGGGCCATCTCCCAATGATCCTTCCTTCCTTCTCCGGGGAAAGGGAAGTAATCATCCACCCCCACCCCCCCAACCCCAACCCCACCCCCCACCCCCCACCCCCCACCCCCCACCACCCAACCACCCCCCACCACCCAACCACCACCCACCCACCCTCCGCCCCCCACCCCCCACCACCCAGCCCTCAGTTGGATCTCGTGTTGGTCAATTCGCGTGTCGCCAGGTGGACCACAACCGCTTAGCCTTGGCTCTGAACCGCCTCGCCAAGGACTCCAAGCGAAGGGCCCGGGCGCCAAGCTGGGGAGGGAGACTTGGGTGTCCCCAGATGGGCGGCTCGGCTTTTTTGTTCGGGGACCCCAGAAATTGGTGGTTTTCCTGTTGGTTTCACTTCAAGACCACCCAAATTGGTGATTTCCTGTAATTTTCCTGTTGAACCAACGCAAAAGGGATACCAACCCCCAAAAAAGGAACACCCAAATCTACCAAACGAAAAGCCTCGAATCCGTGGCTGGTCGAAGAAGTGCCGAATGGATGGTTTTCCTCTTGGTTTCTCTGTAGCATGTCTGCAAAGATAGACCCAGAGAACCCACCTGGAGTCTCCACGACCCTTTACAAATAGGTCTATGACCCCATGATGTGAAGTAATGACCCCAGTTTTTAAGGGTCATGGAGACTCCAAGCACATAGAATGACTTTCTGTGAACTTCCCTGGGTTCTCAGTGCGAGGCTTTGCTCAACTCGCGAATGTCAGGCCACCAGCCTCGAATTTCAGGCGCAGCTGACAGCTTGTCCACCGCGCGATCCGACAAAAACGCCAGGTGCCACGACCCCCGCCAATGGCAATCCAATTGCGTCCTATTCGCGGAGGTCTCTTGATGAACCATTTGAAAGAATCCCCTCCCTTCACTTGAATCATGGAAGCTGGCAGGGTACATCCCCCGAAGCCTGTCCAATTCCATCCCCGAAATTCAGCGGTCATGTGTCGAACCGAGCTGTTTTCGTTGGGTCCAATGCCAAAGCATAGTCATCCCTGACTGAAGGAAGCAGGGAGAGTGCATGTGGGTGTATGAGTAGCCATAAGTTGAAGGCCTGTGTCAGCGTGGTTAGACTCACCAAATGTGTTTGCTTTGTGTAAGAAGCGCTCCCAATTCGCGTCTTGACCTTCATTTGCACTTGCGTGTGTTCTGTTTCTGTGTGTGTGTGTCGATGTACAAACAGACCAATCGTGTTTGATTCCGAGTCTCATGTTGGCGTATCATTCATGCTGATTGACTTGTCCACGTCCTTCCTGGACAATCATGCAACCATAGTGAGTCGGCAACTACAACCTTCCCAGGCAGAGTTAACGAATGATTTCCAAGCACCTTCACTCGAAATTCTACGCAATTTCCGGCTGAGGCACGAGTTGCAGAGGCAGGGACAGAGATGTTCACTGCTTGAGGTTGGAGGTGCGGGTGATCAAGCCATGTATACACATTCAGAAATGAGCGCGGGACATATTGTAAATTATGGTCTTTTGTCACTTCCTGCAGATTGTCCGGAAGTGGGCTTTAAAAAAGCAGACACCCTTACTTTCGATTTTTGGTCGGCCCATGGCGGTCTTCGAGTCGTGTACTGGGGCAAATATCAGAACAATGAGACAAATAGTGTGCATGTGAATGGTAGGAAAGCCCATTATTTGCCTGACAGATTGGTCATGCGACGAGCGCTTTTTTTCCTTTTTGCAGGGGCATGCGAACAGTTTGGCGCTCAATGAATCAAGTAGGCACAAGCTGCAGAACAGGCCGTGACGGCTTCCTCTTGATTATGGGAACTTGCGGTAGCTGACAAGAGCTTCCTTGTTTTAGGTTCCCGCGCCGGATAGCTTCCAGTTGCCTAAGACTATGTACTGTATTCTCCCCTGTTGATTTTAGCAGGAAACTACTAGAAGTTGTTTTTAGTTGTTTTCCCAATACTATGTACTGTATTTTCCTTTTTTTTTTCCGGGAACTACTGGAAGTATTTGATGTTTTCCAGGGCACTGGAGCAATTGGAAGACATGGCATGTGTTTGGAGTTCAGTCATTTCACCGCAGCTTCGGTGCGTTTGTCCGGCCTGTCCGGCCAGACTCTCCGCAAAACATATATATATATATTTATATATACGTATATGGATATGTGTGTTTGCTGTTACATGGTTGTACCA
Source organism: Effrenium voratum (assembly GCA_963377175.1). NCBI lineage: Eukaryota > Dinophyceae > Suessiales > Symbiodiniaceae > Effrenium > Effrenium voratum. The sequence goes on along the minus strand of CAUJNA010003290.1, from coordinate 479,909 downwards.
GATGAAGTAGACAACAAGAAATTAACAGGGCTTACATATGGCTATGGGTCAAAACCGTTTTGGGATCCCATTTTTGGGTAGGTGAATTCCTCATTTTAGAACCTATTTTAGTGGTTGGATTGGGATGTTCACTGGGGGTACGATTTGGAGTTTGAGCCATGGCCTGATATAGATATGTGTTTGCTGTTAAGGAGGCAGATATCTAAACATGGAACATATCCGCTGGTACCCTGATGGTCTCCCCTTTACACACGGTTCAAAAAGGGCCCTTTGTTGGATACACATATTTGGTTGGAGTTCGATTTGTCCAGAATTCGCCTGAGCGGTGCTGGTTGGCGTTGACAAACTGGATGTTTGGGCAAGCTCTGCATCCCTTGTGGCCCAACACCCTGGTTGACTTGGAACGGGGTGGTGTTCCTGCTTTGCCATAAGAGCACCTCGTATAAGCCAGATCACTTCAGTTTTCCGAAGTGAATCGACCTTTTGACCTCATTAGTGTTCCAGGTTGGGCCTGTCACGTGAGGCCAGCTTCAGATGAAGCCAACCTGCAATCGTCCCTATAGTGGACTTGTTTGGTGGTGATCCCATCCCCTTCCCTTCTACCCGTTCCCAAGCTGTTTTTTTGTTGGCACCCTTACTGGTTTGTTTTCGCCTGCGAGAAATGCGCCTTGCGAAGGGTGCCTCAAGCCACCGGGAGTACCCGTGCTTTGCTCAGGCTGCCAAGGCCCGCTCGGTGTTCATCACCAACTTGCCCTTCAAGGCTCGTTTGTTTCGCAACGCGGGAATGCGGTTGCCAGGCACAAAGGCAGCTAATGTGTTTTGTGAAAGAAATATCAACAACACACACATAAAACATATTATATATATACACATAATACATATATGTACATATATATATATATGCGTAGAAAAAAAAACGATGCACACGATTTGCAACATAGCACTTACAAATGTAGCATGTGCATGCACAGACACACGTACGTGTATAGAATATGTGTACATCCACATCATACATGTATGAAGCTTACATTTGTTCAAGCACACATATGTGTACGTATATAATTATATTATATATACATATATATATATATATATTGACAGCTACTCTGCTACATGTGTGCATAGTATGAATAGCTTTCTGAAGCAATCGAAATTGCATCCCTTGGACGGCAGATGCATGGAGTAATGTTGGCCATGTCCCAAGGGCCATGACAAGTCCAGTTCTGCAGGTCAAGGAGCTTAGGCTTTAGGTTTTTCAGTGGGTCAAGGGCTGTTGGGTTGTTGGGCGGTTCAGCTGCTGGGCTGTTGCTGTTGGGCTGTTGTGTTGTTGGTTGTTGGATGGGTTCAAGCTGAAGGGCTTCTCAAGTTTGACAAGCATGTAGAGTTTGGAGTTGTGTATGGGGCAACTTACGGGCGTTGGCGGAGATGTGGTCGCATCTCTAAACGTAGAGCTTGGTCCCTAGATGGTCCAGGACCCTCCATTTGGGTTCCATCATAGGTGTCCTTTTGATCCATCAGTTTGCTTAAAATTCGATGGGCTCTACTTTAGACCTTGGTGTTCTTCCATCCATTGACCGGCAAAGCCCATAATCGTTTTCTCTTCTCCCAAAAGGACAGACCACCCCCATGTTGACCAACCACTGGTTGGGTTGTAAGGTGGACTCGAGGCCAAACGCGAAGACAGGCCCTGGGCACGAGCCAGGCGAAGGAGGAGGAGATCAGAGGCTGGCTGGAGCCGGCGGGTGACATCAAAGGGCTGAGGCTCAACCGAGACAAGGCCGGGAAGAAGATGGCGCTGGTGGTCAAACATGGGGGGGGTAACTTCAAAATGGGCTAGAACTCGGGGAAATGGAGAGAAACACCCCAAAGCCTGCGGTCCATTTTTTGGTGGTGACCACCCCGGTGCTTTGGATTGGTGCTTTGGATTTGGATTTGAACCCCTGGTTCCGGAGGATAAATGGGGAAAAAACGGAGCACCACTAAGCCACCGAACTCCAGACCACCAAGTAGAGATGAATGACTCGCTTCCCCAGGTCACCAGGCTTGAGCAACGTCTGATGGTTTGACCCCGTGCAAAGAAACGCCCGGCTCACTTCCTGAGGTTTGGTGAAGATCAGTTTGTTGGCAGGCAGACTTACCTTGGAGCACGAGATCCTTGTCATAGGGCGCAAAGGTTTTTTTTGTTATCTAGTCATGCCTTTTAGGAAAACAGACACGAAGTCACTTGAGCAGCTCTTGCAGTTCTAGATTCCCAGGTTGACATGTCCGTATACCAAAGTGGAGCAGGGCACATGGACAGCATCCGAACTCCTGGCCAGTTTAAGAAGGATCGCTAATCCTTGATTGGTTTTGGTTAGACATGTATAATCACATAATGAAGGTCTATGACGCAAGTCTCCATGCAAAAGATCTGCGCCAATCCAACCAATTCATACGATCATGGAAGTGCACTGTAGGAAGCTTGCCCCGAAAGGCAGTCTTCCAACACTGTTTCTCGTCAGCTTCCTTTGGCGGGAGAGTTCCTCTATGGTGAAACGCATATTGTTTAAGCGACCCTCCGTGGTGAAGCTACCTGAAATGGTCCCTTCTAGGGTTCTTCTATGGTTTCGTGCTTGTCTTTCAATGATATGCCAGGGCTTGGATTCGGGTGAAGTGAAACAAAACAAAGTCCACGCGGACAATCCAGGGCTTGGATTCGGGTGTTTTGCGCATACTGTTTAAGCTCCATGGTCAAGCTGCCTGAAGTGGTTTCTTCTAGGGTTCCTCTATGGTTTTGGTGCTTCTTGGGGCTCCAGATGGTTTGGTTGAGCTTCCCGAGGTGACCACCAAAGCCCTGGGCTACGGCCACGTGCAGTTCCGTGGCAGAAAAAAAGAACAAACACCGCGACCTGTGCGTCAGACGGGTCACGGGTGGAGGTCCAAATTTTCACCGCCGTCCGTGTATGTTTTTTTTTGTTTTTGTTTTTTCTTTGGGGGGGGGTCCGCTTTCCGCCAGGTGTCAGTGTCTGTGTTTTGTTTTTTGTGTTGTGGGGGGTGGTTCCGTTTTCCTAGTGTACAGTTGTTGGGCGTTCGGTCTAAAGCAGTCCGACACGTCTGCCAGTCTTGCCCTTGCGTTTGGAAGCCAGAGTCGACAATCAATTTGGCCCATGTTTCCTGTTCGCATATTTTGTGCGTTTCCATTCAAATAATTTGACTCACTCCCTGAGTTCATGAACTTTAAGCTTTTTGGGTTTGGACCATTTTAGTTGCAAATATAAAGTGTTTCGACTTGTTTTGGGCCATCCACTCAGCAGGTGAGAATAGTTAAGGTGGACGCCCTTTTGAAGAGTTGGGCAGTTTTGGTGAGGCGAGTTTGTCTTGAGCCTTCCGAAACAACACACAGCACATGTGGGTGTTTCGACTACAGTTCGAGATTGTTGGTCGATGGGTGAGGGGTCACCAATTTAGATGCGCTCATATGTTTCCAAAGTTTTTAATCAATTCAGTTGCAAGCGCTCGTAGATTTCCCGGCAAATGAGAAGTTGTCACAGTAAGTATGATCTCATGCGAGCGAATTCCGGTCCCGTGCAGGGCATTGCGTTGGATGGGTTTCTGGGTTTCCTTCCAGGCACCATGAGCAGCGAAGGGCCAATGTAGAGACAGGGACGCGCCAACAGCCAGAGCATGTCCAAGTGATGATGTACTTGTGTTTGTTTTGCCGTTTGCTTCCTGCCAGTCATAGTCCAGGCTTTGCCACGCGACGAAATCGCGGCTGGATGTCAGACAATCTTCGACAGCAACAACTTGAATGTAAATTGAAGCACGGCCAATTAATCCCAGGTAGTAGTCCATTTATAAATAGGAGATAGTTGCAACCGTAAATCTGCGTGGGCATGGTGTTTCTTTACATGGTTTTGGGTATGTTCATCTAATGCCGGCTTGTGACTATGCCTCAATAAACATGCACGTTGCATCGCGCACCAACAATGCCTGTCTCAGGGACACTGACCGGGAGCCTTTGTGAGTTTCACTCAGCAAGTAGCCCCCCGATCGTTTTCTGCAGCCGTGCAGTGGTGGTACCCTTCCCGCACTGACATACTGTGGATGGACGAAATCCTACACCAACTAAGGCAGGCTGGTTGTGTGATTCCCCTGCAAATATCAACCCACACTGGTTTCAAGTTTCAAAGTGGTGCAGGATTGCGTCTATCTACATGGCTGTGGGTCAAAATGATGTACCCAAAATGGGTTGCCCTGCCAAATGGGTTGCCCTGCACTAAAACCTGCGGTCCCCTGTTTGTTTTTCCCTTTTTTTTGTCTTCGTTATTTTGACCCATGCCCAAATATACATAAAGTATACTTTGTTGCCATTGACCCCTCTGCAAAAAGGTTCGTTTTGACCACAGCATGGAGAGGACGAGTCTTCCAGGGATTGCCAGGTGGCAGGGAGGCGAAGTTGACTCAACTTACCGAGTCACGCCTGAGGTTCGCATCTCCGCAAGCTGCAGAGGCTGCTGTGAAGCAGCACGCGGCTGAGAGGGAAGAACTCAAGTCCTTGTTGCTTCGGTCGCAAAAGATGAGTCTTAGTAGTTTCAGTTTGGTTCGCATCATTTTCCAGCACCCTCCACATAGAATGATTAAGAGTAGTTTTTCTATCTACGGTCTTGTTTTTGGGAAAGTTCTATGTTCTATCTACTGCCCCCTGGGCAGTAGTCGGAGGGTGGGTTGAATCCATTTTGTTTTCAAACCACCGTGCCTCCGGGGTTGAACCCCTTGTGCCTCCGAGCCCAGAAAGTCCGATTGGTGACTTACGAGCCATAACACTTCTGGTGTTTGCCTTGAGGGTGTCGTCAAGGACCCCAACCAGCATACAGGCTTTAACATCCGGGAAAGGAAACCGGGGATAGATATGTTTTGGCCCCCATTTGGCGCGTTTGGGAAAAAATGCGAATGCTCTGAGACTTTATGGAGGCCTCAAGCTTTGCCAGTTTGATCTAGCAAGTCGAGTGAATCCTTGGCCTATCATGGAACTTCCCCCCTTCACAGCCACAAATGCCTACACTTCAACTCCTGTAGCCGCTCTCTCAATGCTTTTTTCGGCCCAAAAAAGATCACGATCCTCTTGAACGGATCTGGATACCGAAGATTTCGTCCTCGTTACCCTCAAAACTTCCATTTGCTTAAGAATGACTTCTAGTTTCCCGTGTTGGTTTTAAAGGGAATCTATCACCACTGGATTTGTTTCATCATTTTTTCCAGGGGTCTCAACCAAATCTAGGTAACCCAGTAGTGCCCTTTTACCCTTTCTTTGGGGAGGGTTCCCCTACTAAAATAGACCAACCAGAAAAAAGAAACGGTACCCTTATTCTAACCTCTCAAATCTGGAGGACCTTGAAATGGACGCCACGGCGCCCAGCGGAGCCCAGCCGATGGGATCCAGGTGCGACAAGATCGAGCTGCATGGCCGCGTGATGCGCGTGGCGCCGGTGTCTTCGGAGAAGCCGCGGGAGCCCAGATCCGAGAGACGCCCCGCCAAAGACCCGCCGTTTTTTTTTTGGGGGGGGTGAGGGGGTGTGTGTTTTGATTGCCATGATACCTCCGGAAAGGGTTTAAGGACCCGCCTTTTTTGGGGAGGTATGTGTTGGGAACCCTGATAATATGTTGGTGTGTGGGGTAGGTTTTTGGGGGTATGTTTTGGGGGGTATGATTTTCTTTGGATTGCCATGATACCTCCAAAGAAGTTAAAGACCCGCTGTTTTTTGGGGTATGTTTTTGGAAACCCTGGTTTTCCATGGGACACGAATTTTCGTGGGTTGCCATCATACTTTTATTATTATTATTATTATTATTATTATTATTACTATTTTCGTGGGGGGGGGGGTATGTTTTAGAAACCCTGGGTTTCCATGGGAAACGTCTCCTTTTTTTAGTCAAGGATTGAAATGTTACCTCCCAAAAAAGGTTGGTATTTGCAGGACGGGGGTCAAGGTGTCCCTGCAAACTGGACTGCCCTTCGCCTTGGTTTGGGAATGCAACCGAGGAGACCCAGAGGAATTCGCGATGGATCCATCCCCAAAGACATGATCGGTTTTCTCTGATCGAAAAGTGGAGATTCGCTTTGGCGCGTTTTTTGGGGGCATGCCTGACCTTGACAGACGCCGGAGCAGAGCGACGAGACATGGCTGGGGGTTCACCGCATGATGTTCGACACGTATAAGACAATCCATTGGATGGGATGGAACGCCCCCTGCGCAACGGTGAATGCGCGAAGGCTTTGACAACTTTCCTAGTGCCTTGTGTTTTGTGAAAGCCACTTCAAGATTAGTTTCGTTGTGAGAGGGCAGATTTCTGGGATTAAGGCGGCATGAGAGGGATTTATCTAGACATGAGCTTTTTGTGGGCGTCGAAGATAGCTAGTCGTTGCTTGGCGATGCGTTTCAGGTTTCAGTTTGAGCTGCCGAACAACATCAAGGACTGCGCTGATCTGTTGGCAAACTTTGACTGTCAATCGGCGTCGTGAGAGTACAATGGTTTCAAGCACTGCAAATGCTATTTAATAATTACGAATTTGGAACTAGTTGTAACTCATATATCGACAATGCAGGTCAAACGCGTTCCTGACATCGGCGATGTTTTTATGGCGGTATGTGACTGGCCAACTTCATTCTCTCGTGCCTGTAAGAGGGGCCCTACAAACCACCATGTGGCACTGTGGATGATGCATACAGCCTTTGAATACCCCTCCCCCCCCCATTTGTTGTTTATTCTTCAAGTAGCACAAACAATGAGGTTTTCCTCATGGGTTCCCCTCACAAAAGCAGTACCCTCGAAAGAACAACAGACCCATATGTATGGTTGGTGTTGTTCCTTAGAGCTTCATTGAGACAAACCCAGGCGAGGTAAACGCCCATTGGGTTGGTTCCCAAGGGCGTCAAAATGACAGGCCGGACGAAAAGAAAGTATATGGGTGGCTGGTATTTTTGAGAGTTGGTACCCCCTTTTTGGTGGTTTTAAAGGGAAACCTAAAGGACAAACCACCATTTCAATGGGTCCCCTAAACAACGACACACCCATATGGTTGATATTTGCGGACCCCTTGTAGACGTATCACATGACAGAAATTCGCCTTCGCTGTCCATTTCCGTGGCTACTTCATGTTGACAGTCTGTCAAATGCCAGGACCCGATCCACATAGCCTTTGCCCTTTGCGGGGTTTTCTCTTTATCGTGCATTTGATTAAGAATATGTGTGATTTTCTCTTTGGTTTTAAAGGGAATCCATCATTACTGGACTTGTTGTTTTTCAGGGGACTCTAGCACATGGAGGTTATGCAAAGGGACGCCACACTTGACCCAGCACCAACGCGTAGGTGTCCTGTGGGAGTCTTTTCAAAACGCACCTATTCATGAGCTCCAGAATCTTTCAGCATGCACCTGATGAGGAGCTTCCACCCATGAGTTCATAGCAAGCTCCATGATTTGTTTGGTGCTTTCCTGATCCACGGCCATGTGCTTGTGACATGTCAGGAAGACCTCCGGGCGCTCATCTCTGAGGCGTGGCCACCAGTGGGCACTCCATTTTTCCCCAGCTGCAAGGTTTGGGGTCTCTGCCCAAGGCGAGGGCGACAAGGTCTGGGGCCGGAAGAGGGGAGGGTTCAAAAGGAGGGCTCTGGGATTTCTGAAGGCTTTGGGGAAAACCCGAGCAAAGGGCCCTGGCTATTTCCCACTGAGTGTGGGGTATTAGTCGTAGTGGCGGTGCACATTGACTCGGTGTTTCAGGCAGCAGATATGAGCTGCCGAGATGAAAACCATATTCTTCAAATATTTATTGTCGGGGAGGTGGGGGGGGTTCGGGTACCGCCCCAAGACCGCTGAAGCCAAAATATGTTTTCTTGCGCTTTTCATGCTGGCCCCCGAACAGAAATGCAGGAGCCCTGATCACTTTATGGGTGCAAACTACCAGACAAGAGGACAACTGGCAGAATTGCAAATAACTGCAAACACATGTGCAAAACGCATGAGCAAAACACGATTGAACACAAATACTTGGGGGATGTCTGAGTCCCAGGGTCAAAAAGGTGCAAAGAGGGGTCGGACTCTGGAATGTTTTGGAGTCGAGCCATGAGCAATTTTACTTGGGGTTATGAGGCATGGTCGACCTCTGAATTGGCCAGCCAATGTATAGGTGACCTTGACAAATGCAAGCGAATGTATGACACTAGGTGCAGATGAAATAGTTCCGGTTCCTCAAAAAAACCACGACCTTGACGAAGCCAATGTATGACACTTGTTGCACAATACCAGGAACATACGATGGGAAGAAACTGAAATTGGAGTGGATATGCCCGTGAGGCATATGAGGGCATGAACATCAGTACCATCAAGGACATTCAGGGCGTTGGCGCTTGCATTGAGCCAACCTGCCGCACGTCGAACTGGGTACTGCTTATGTTCCGTTTCTTTTTTTTAAGACTTGCTGTCAGGTGTTGGTTGTCGAAGCCACGTTTGCCCATTTGGCTGTGGTTGTCAAAACCAATGGGATCCCATTTTGGGGATTGGGTGAATTCACCACCCATTTTGGAGCCTATTTTAGTGGTTGGATTGAATCGGATGTTCACTGGGGGCTATTGGGATGGTTTTCACTGGGGTCTAACCGCTTTGGCTTTTCACCCATGGCCATTTCACTCGTTGTTTTCTTCTTCTTCCTTTTTTAAGACTTGCTGGTTGTTGAAGCCACGTTTGTCCATTTCTCACTTGTTCCATCGCCGCCAGCCAAAAGAGTCGAATTGCAAGTCCTGGCCATCGAGTCGAAGGAGCTAGAGCAGCTCCAAGACAGCTTTCCTTTGAACACTTCCATTTGCTTAGGCGAAGCGTGCTCGCTACATGTGAGGCGACAGTGAGAGGTAAGTATTTGGGCGTAGATGTACAGTGACCCGCACCCTTGCTTCCATTTGCTGAAATGAATATTGTTTATTTTGCCCTGTTGGTTTCAAAGGGAATCGATTTCACTATTGGAAGTAGTTTCATTTTTGTCCAGGCGGCTTAAGCAAACGGAAGAAAAACGATCTCCTACACTTCCATTTGTTTATGATTTGTTCCCTTGTTGGTTTAAAGGGAATATATTATAACTGGAAATATGTCTATTTTTTCCAGGTTCAGCAAATGTACGCACACCTGTTGTCGGCTGCAAATGATACTGGACGAAGAAACATCGGAGGAAGTTCTCCACTTCCGTTGTGCAACCACTGTAAGCCTTTTTTTGGTTGCTCCCACTCTCCAGGCTCCGAGAAAAAATTAAATCTTGCCTCCGGGTCTGCGGGTCTGCGGGTCCGGAGGATGCGTGGCAGTGCCGCCACCCGGGGGAAAAGCTGAACACCACCAAGCCGGCGGCCCGGACACTCGCCGCTGGACTCCAGGGGGGTTCTTGTGGCTGGTCCCGAAATTTCTTGGCTCCCGGCCATCCGGTTCCTTAGCCTTTTTTAGCCTTTTGGTGCTTGGTAGTTTCCATTTAACCCACTAAAAGTTAAGCTTTTGGCGGGGGATCTGAGGGCAGCGCAGGGTTATCAAAGCCAGAAATTGTTGTTTGGCTGTTTCCCTTTCGCCTGCGACTTAGGGGGTGATGTTTTCTCATAAAGCCACGGGGCCGACAGGTTCCTCTCTTTGGCCCCTACGGTACGAATTCATGCGCTATTGCGCCATGCTTGCCGGCTGGACTTGCAAAGATGGCTTTGCATGATTCACCACCGGTGCGCCGGCCAATGGTCAGAACATGTTGCAGTGCCACAGGTGGATGATGGAAACGAGGGCCCCCGCTGTTCACATGGATGTGTTTCAAGGTGTGCTTGTCAGGTGGGTTCAAAGGGAAAGCAAACAGAAGGCCACCACTTTTTGTGGTTGACGCATGGGTCGATGGTTTTCTCCTGCGGACACCAGTCTTTCTTGTGGTTTCAAAGCGCAAAGAGGAACAAACACACTTTTTCTTGGCTGCTATTGGGTTGGATCTTTAGACTTCAGCTTTTTGGGAAATCAAGGGGTTTTCCATTACAGCCACAACAAGTTAAACTTTTTGCAGAGGGGTCAGCAGCAACCAAGTTTCATCTACTAAAATAGACTACAGAGAAAAGGGCACCCTTATTCTAACCTCTCTACTGGAGGACCTAGCCAGATACCCCACATCGGTTCCCTTTTCCCCCCTTTCGAGGGCCAGCTGCTTTCGGACCGAGGTGGGGCTTCAAGAACTTCTCGGCTGCCCTGAGGACTCTGGAAGGCGGGAGCAAGTTCGGAGGACGCACCTTGATTGCTATTGGCTTGGATTTTTAGACTTTAACTTCTTCGGAAATCACGGGGTTTTCCATTAAGCCCACAAAAACAGGTTGAACTTTTTGCAGAGGGGTCAACAGCATCCAAGGCACAGTCTTTTTTCGAGGTTGGCCCCCGAAGATTTTCCGGTTGGTTTGCCCTTGCAGACCCATCAAAAGGAGAGGTTATCTAAAAAGAGACACATCCATTCAGCATCCCACATCCCTGTTGGAGTTGTTGGCATTGTGGTCTTCCTTTAACGTCCAAAGAATCAGTCCCGGAAGTTTGGTCTTACCAAGGCACGACGACTTCCGCTCGACTGGTGGCGAACTTAAGAAGAATCCTTAAGCCTCCCACCCCCGCCCTCCGCCTCCCCCCCCCCGCCTCCCCATGTTTTGCAGCCGCAAAGAGAACAACAAGGCCTTTACGCACGTAGTCCGACCCTTCAATGGGGTGACTGACTCGTGGGGGTGATCTGAAGCAAGCCTTTTCGGCAGGCTTCACATCGGGTTGAAGGGGTTGATCAGGGAGTCCGGGGTTGAAAAGACTCGTTCGGGTTGTTCGGAATTGGACCTCCTGCCACCTGTCACAGCTAAGCCGTCGAGATGGGGATCGCAAGGCGTGCAGTTGGAGCATCACCTGGACAAGACGCTGACCTTCTTGGCCTTCTTCCAAGATTCGCCGGCGCACCGGGCATTCCTGGAGGTGGGGCGCGGAGGGGCTGTGGGTGAAACTGAAACTGGGCGCGGCTGAGCGGCGCGGCTGAGAGGAGGGGAGCCAGACCCACGGAGCTCTTCTGGGAGAACTGCTGATGTTTTGCTAGGTCCCCCAGTGCCCTTCTTAACCCCTTTTTTGGGGGAGGGTTCCCCTACTAACACAGACCCCCTTATTCTAACCTAGCTACTGGAGGACCTAGTTTGGCAAAGAAATCTTAGCTGAAACGTGAACTTGAGCCATTGAGCCTTAAACTGTTTCTACAGGATCATACAGGATCTTGCACAATTCTTGCTTTGCGACAGCAAGAATGGGTTCCAAGCTTTCAAACAAGGCCTTGACAGTCGTGTTGAGGATTTGCCATATGTGGGACAATGGCAATGGGTGTCTGACAGATTTGTGACCATTTGGCTCGAGGGCACACGGGTTTTCCAAAAGGCAGGTTTGAATCCTTGTGGACATGGTTTATGCAAACATGCAACACTCGCCACTTCGGATAAGTGCATTTCACATAGTTGAAAGCAAGGTCCCTGCTGAAACACGTGAACTAAGAAAACATGTAGACTGTTTAAGTGTTTTGAGTTAGGCTAACCGTTTGGAGGCCATGAAAGCAAGGCATACATGTTCATGTCTACTCTTTATTTTTTTCCCCGCAAAGCTACGTAGGCCGTCAGAGGTTGCCTGTCATTCCCTGCCACAGGTTTTGAGTTGATTGTTCCAGTTCCTTTTTCGTGGTATAGATTTCTGGGATCTGGAGACTTTGCACTGGCCCCCACCCCACCCCTTTGCACCATCGAAATACAGGGAAGGGGATGTAAGGGAATGCGCGCTGGGAAAGATTAAGGCCTCTGCTGGGGCTGTGTGCCAATGAGACAGTCGTGGTGGGCAATCGATATGCGCCTTGTGTTACTCTGATGGTCACCCGAGACAAACATACAGCAACCACACCGGGTGTGCGTGCCCTCACTCATTGTCAAGTGTGTTCCCTTCATTCAGTTGGTGCTTTGTAATTCACCCACCCCCTACTACTCAAAATACCGGCTTTTTCCGGGTATTTCTGGGAAAACATGTTTTTCCATGGTAAATCCCTCCTTTTTTAGTAGAGGGTCGACATGATACCCTGAAAAAGGGCCGGGTATTTGGAGCAGGGCGCACCATAGGTGGTTCATCCCAGTTCATCCGTTGCCTGTGCCTGGCGCATCCTGTCGGCTCTCGGGTTGCGAGGCCAAGGCCAAGAAGATGGCGGCAGCTCCTCCCGAGATGACGCCGGGCGAGGCGCCGTTTGCCCGCGGTGGCCGGCCGGCCGTTGCCTGGGATCTTTTGGGCTTCCAGCGGTTTGGGCGGGGATCTTTTTCTTTTTTTTGGACTCAAGGTTGGACTCGGCGGAAATGGAGCAGTGGCAACCAACGTGGATTGAGAATTGAGGAGCAACTTGGTGCGCTGGGCCCCTTTCGGTGCCTAGAGTCTCCATGACCCCTAGAAAAAGGGGTCATAACCCCTTGATTTTGGGTAATGAAGGTAGGAATTTCTTGGGGTGTCCAGAGCGAAAGGAGGGTTTCGCGCACAGTGTAGAGTCTAATTCGACCACTTGGTGGTTCCAAGTCATCCTTTCGACTTTTGCAGTTTTTGAGGGGTTTATCTCCCACTAAAAGTTAAACTTTAATAGCAAGGGATCAACAGCCACCAAAGTGCTTCATGATGTTTTGTGACCGAGTTCTGGGTGCCTTGTCCAGCTGCAAAGAGTTAAAACGACCAGCAGAATGCGAGCCTCTGGAAGGTCCACCTACTTCATGGTGCTCCCTTGTTGAGTGTTTGTGTGTTTGGGCAGGATTGCTCCAATGCCCTTTATCAAAAAGCAGCTGGAAGCCACAAGTCAACTGGATTGTTATGTCTCAGTCTCAAAACATGGTAGAGTGAAAAAGAAGCGCGTCACAACGCCTCCTGGGGCTGTCCAGTGGGTTGTTTGGGGCTGACGCCTTTGTGCCAGACTTTGGCTACTGTTTGCTTTAGACTCTTGAGACCAAGAAGCCTTGGATGACCCAGCTCTGCCTTGTTTCTTCAGGTTGGTTCAAAGTCGGGGCTCCAAAATGTTGATTTTGGGGACACCCAGTCTTGAGCTTGTACTTCCGGCTTTGGGCGTGGCTCGAAGCACGTCCCACTGTGATAGGGAATCCCCTCTTCATACGGGGGGTTTGTCTTTGGGAGCTCCTTTTTGTTGTATCGCAGAAGTGGATTGCATTTCCCGCAGCGCTGAAAAGGAACCAAACCTGGATCAGCACGGCACGGTCAGAGATGTCCCGACGTTCGTCTTGATGGTTCGGATGCCAGGCAGAGTCTTCATGATCATTAAACACATGGCCATGGGTTGCATAACCTACGGCTCCATTTTGGGGATGAACATCCATTTGTCACCTATTTTGACGTTCACCAGGGGTACAGGGTTTTGACCCGCAGCCACATGGGAGTGTAACCCCTAATTTGTCCACAGTCTTGGAGACTCAGTTCCGACCTGCGCTTTTGGAGGTGCGGCGGGCCGCTGCTGAGGCTGGCTATGGGGTCGATAGGCCCAGAGATCGGCGACTCTGGGGTGGTTTGGGGCAGCAACAAAGGGGAGGGTTCAAAAGGAGGGTTCCAGGGGTTCCGCGGACTTGCTGGGGAGATCACCTGGACTTGTTGTCTTTTTCTTTGGGGGGTGCAATGTTTTGATTGAGATATTGCCAATAGTATGTCTCCAAAAGGGTCTTCCCATATGTCACCCGTTTGGGAATGCGCCAAAATCGGAGATCTCAAATGGCCAAGCGGACGCTTCCCATGTCAGGATACTCCCTCAGACTCCATTTGAACTTTCTTCCCTATTTTGTTTCCGGTTTAGTCGAGGATCCAACCGCTTTGCCTTGTAGTACCCTCCCATCCACAAACATGGAGCCTGACACGTTCTCCTGAAAGACCCATTGTCCTTTTAAAGGGACCATCTTGTGCTTTTGTCCACAGCAGTGGACAGGAGGGTATGTCTTTGGATGTGTATTACTTTCAGTATGTAGATAGTTTGAGTTGGTGCACGAAAAATGATGAAAAGCAATAGTAGTCCAGGTCCCCCGGTAGTGCCCTTTTACCCCTTTTTTGGGGGAGGGTTCCCCTACTAGAATAAACTACAGAAAAAGGGTACCCTTATTCCAACCTCTCTACTGGAGGACCTAGCAGTAGAGTACTTGCCGTTTTTCCGCTAAAATATCGCAGCGTTTCGTCGCAGCGTTTAACTTTGGTGCATTTTGCTTGGATAAATTTGTTTTCCAAATTAAACCACTAAAAGTTATTCACTTTTAGCAGGGCTTCGCAGAAAGCAACCGAGTTTCTAACCTCTCTACTGGAGGACCTAGTAGTAGAGTACTTTCCGCTCAAATATCGCAACGTTTAGTCGAGGTCTCAAAGGTCCGCGCTTTGGTTCCAGGCCCTGCGCCACCGGAACAGACTTTCTCGCCAGGCGGACATCCCCGAGTCCAGGAAATCGAAGGTGGCGAAGGCGCGGATCCGAGGGTGCGGTGCTTGGTCTCAAACTGGACCCCCCCCAGAAAAAAAAGAGCTCAGGTGATATCCCCAACATGTGGTGCTCTTTTTAGTGCTCGCACCACCCAGAAAAAAAAAAAGCAGGAACAAAAAAGAACTAGGTCCTTCAGCTAGGTGCCCTTCTCTCCCCTTTTTGGATGGGAGGGGTTCCCCTACTAAAATTGACTACAGAAAAGGGTACCCTTATTTTAACCTCTCTCTTGGAGGACCTAGCAAAAGAAGAAACGCATGCATGATTTGATTTCACTGTTTTCCAAAAGCAACCCGAGGGTACCTGCAAAAAGACAAGTGTGTATATATATATATATTCTCAAAATTGGGGACCTCTCCAGGTAGGTGGTTTCCTTTCGGTTTCCTTTTTCCAAAAGAGGGTTCCCTATTTTGAGACGCACCTCCGTACCTGGGGATGCCCGGAAGGCCAGTCTGAGAAACCGGTTTTGTCGCGAGTTTCTGCAGTGAATACGGACGGGAGGGTATCCAGTGGGATTTCACTTCTGTGATCGTTTTGTGGGAACGGCTGGATAAAGGTGACCACTATAAGACCAGCCAGTCTCGTTGTTTTTCTGGTTTGTTAGGTTTTTGATGTTTCCTCGAGTTGTTTTTTTCTTGTTTTCGTTTTTGTTTTCTGCTTTTTTGGGGCTATTGGTCAGCTTGCTTCAAGAGGAAGGCCTTTGTAGACTTCAGCGATGCTGACTCAGCAGCGCGCTCAGGGCCAGGACCGCTCACTATTCGCAGTTCGTTCGGTCGCACTGTCAGAAGGCTTTTGCCAATCGGGTAAGTCCTCATAAGGCTCCTTTTAAGGCTCCTAATGAAGGCACCTAATGAAGGCCTGCTTTTCGCGGGGGTTCATTTGATGCTAGACTAGTTCCCCCAACTGGAGGACCTAGCAACAGGGCAAGTCCTCATTAGGCTCCTTATGAAACTCCTCAGACGGCTCCTTGTAAAGCTGCTTGTACGACTCCTTTTGAAGCTGCTCATAAAGCTCTTTTGAAGGCTTCATATAAGGCTCGCAATTCCTTGTAGAGCTGCTTGCAAAGCTCCGTTTGAAGCTCACTTGTTAAGCTGCTTCTAAAGCTCCTCATAAAGCTCTTTATAAAGCTTTGCGCAACGCTCCTTGCACAATTCTCGTTAAAGCTCTTTTTGAGGCTCCTGGTCAGGCTCCCAAAAGGCTCCTTGTACCTTGTAAAGATGCTTGAAAAGCGCCTTTCAAGGCTTAAAGCTCCTTACAGGCTCCTCGAAAGCTGCTTAAACGGCTCCCTATTAAGCTCCCTTTACCGCTCCTTATGGGGCTCTTTATGCTCCTTGAAAAGCTTCTTCTTGGGGCTCCTTGCGCAACTCCTGTTAAAGCTCCCTTTTTATAGCTCCCTTCAAGGCCAGCTTGCCAAATTGGATTTAAATCGATGTTTTGATCAGAATTTCACAATAGTTTGATTAGGAAATAGTTATGTTAGAGTTTGAATTGTGCATGATAATGTCAAGGGCGATGCCTTTCACATGCTGTGAATAGTAGAATGCGACTGAGAGTTCAATAGGGAAAGAGCCCAGTAGACTTCCATCTTCAGCTGGAACTTAAATAAACCGTCCTTTCCATGAATACATAGCAAGTGAATGTGTGAAATATTTTCTGGGCCCAAAGAACCTTGGTTGAATATTTGTGTGATAGAATTAAGCAAGGACATAATCGCAGTTGAACAGGGTTGTGGAATCAAGGGGTTTATGCCCACTTCTGTGATACAAGGGAATCCCCCCCTGTATATGGGGTGTTAGTCTTGGGAAGCCCTTTTTGTTGTATCACAGAAGTGGTCATTTCCCACAACCCTGCAGTTGAATGTCTGTCTTAGTTGAATTAAAGTAGGAACTTTCTTTCAAAATAGGACGTTAATCAAAGTCAATTGCTATGCAAATGGAATTTGTATGTCAGGAAGTTCTTTCCAAATAGGATTTCATGCACAGAGGCAGATGCCTATATGCTTCTTTGACATGTTGGTACTTGGTGGGTGCAGACACAGATGAGCACATGCAGATAGCAAATGAGCAGATGATCCTTCAGACCTGGTTGAATCAGACATACATGCCCCAAATGTAGTTCATGAGGGGGGGGAGGGTGGGTGTGAGCATATATATATATATATATCTCTTGAGAGGCTGGAATATACACGTATGTGTCATATCAGCATATAGACGTCCATGCAGACGGGGACCGCCAAGCCGCTCGAGCTAGGTGGAGACTGCGAATGGCGATTCCAAGGCGGCGGGGCTTGGTGCTTGGCTCCATGGCAACGAGCCGACGGGGGCGTTGTGGGTGTCATGTGGCTGTGGGTCAAAAATAGGCTAACCCCAAAATGGGTTGCCCTGGGTGGAGACATGGACGAACATTTGCGGTCCATATCCTGGTGGTTTAATTTTGTCCTATACCCGTGTCGGCTTTCTTTGCCCGCTCGGCCATGGAGCAGTTTTCTCATGTCAACGTGCACTTGGCTGACCCCACGCGTGAATCACATCTGCCTGTTCTTTGGCTTTTCTTTCAGGTTTATCAATTATCATGTGCATGATTGAATGGGTCTTTCTTTATTTCTGTCTTTCTGTCTTTCTTTCTTTCTTTCCCTCTTTAAACAGGATCCTGAAAAACGGTGCTGGTCTTGTAGTTACCCTGCAAACTGGCTTCGGCTTTCCTGCTGGTTTCCCTTGAAAAACCACCAAAAAAGAGGCCCCTCGTCCAAGAAGGAAACATCCATATCTCCCTTCAAAGGTGTTTATACATTTGGCCGTTCTGGCCACCCGCTTGCTTCAGGTCAGTTTCCTTGCGGGTCCTTCGGCGGGATGTGTCAAGCATGGCGGTCTGTGCACCTTCTCAGATGGAGCCAAGAAGGTTCCTTGAATACTGGACCTGTTGAGTTCCACGCCAGGTGGAAGGGTAAGGGCCTGTGCCCGCGAACGTCATGCTTGCGAGCTGGACACAACCGGCTAGCACGCATCTTTGCTGTTCTTGTTGGGGTTTCCCGTTGCTTGTTTTGTTGTCAACTTTTGTCGAGTGCAACTAGCAGAGTTTTCTTGCCGATTTACCAAAAGGCAAGTACTTCTGATCTGAGCTCAACTTGTGGGCGTTTTGCATCTTCCCATTGGCCCGACGGAATTGACCTGTGCAGGGACTGAGTCCGGAGCCGTTGCTCGCCAGGCTGCAGGTAGTCCAAGCCGCAGAAAGGTAGAAGTTTTGACGTAGGATACGAGGATGGAACAAGAACTGCATCAGTCAAGCGCAACCACGTACTCGATATGTTTGTTGCGCAGGAACAAGAAGTTCGAAGCTCCACTGCATTGTTTGGCCAGGGAGTTCAGAAGAGCAACCACAGTATGACATTTGACGTTTTGTGTTTGTACGCAACATATGCAAGACAAGAGCTTCAAGCCTTTGCCAAGCAGCACCTAGCCGTCAGGATCTAGGATGATCTAGGGGTGCAGCAGTCAAAGAAACTGCTATGCTCCCTGACCTATCCGCGCGGACCCAAAGAACACCCAGGACCCCGCGTGGCGCGCTGAGAGCCATGACAGGAGCGCCTCAAAATCTCTTTTGGGCCTAGGAAGTGGCAAATGAAACTAGGGACCCCCTGTGGGTGTGTCCTTTCTGGGACCCGCAAAGTGGTTGTCCTTTGGGTGTTCCTTTAAGACTACAAAAAGGAGTACCCTCAAAAAAGAAAAGACCCATCTATAGCAACTTTTACAGAGGAACTCCATTGATCCCTGCTTCAGGTTGGCTCACTACTGGCCACTGCAGGGATGCCATTGCCAGTTGCGTGTTAACCTGTCTGCCTGCAGCTCAGGTCAGAATGGTCCGCTGGATATCTTTGAGCATAGCCTTCAGCCAAAGCCGTCTCCTCAGGATGTCCCCAAAAGAATAGTGGGGCACCAAGAGAAAAACCGACCTGTCAGAGAGTTCTATCAGGTTTGTGGGTTTCAGTTTTGGCTTCTATAATGAATTGGCGCAGCCACAGATCGGAGGAACTTACCCGTTTTGCGCGGCTTGGGGCGTTTGGGCTGGAAAGGCTGGAGGCGCATGTCCTGTTTGTGCCTCGGGGGAAGCCTGTGATGGTCAACCCCACGTTTGAACAGCAAGTCCTGTTGCTCTCTCCCTTGAGACTTGTCTCCAAGACTCCAAGCTACAGGTACGGACGCCGCCCGATGTATGAGCATGGATACCAAACCTGAGCAAATTGAATTGAGGGCGCAGAAGTCCCTTGGTACCCCTTTGTCTCTGTTGTTCGGTGGCACCAATTCTTTCTTTTTTTTGGTGGCTGCCCCACCAAAAATGGTCCAAGCCCCAAAAAGGGTTCCCTTTTTCCAGGGTTGCTGAACAACTGAGTCGGTTTGTAGCGCAAAGTTGTTTTGCCAGAAGCATTTCTTGCTAAGGAGCGTGCAGCGTGCCAAGCTGAAGACTCCCGGCTCCTTGGAGTCTTGGATGTATCCAGTTGGACAATTCTGGTCGCTAGCCGGAAGCTCGCGAAGAAAAACAAAAGGACCTCAGCCGCTTTAGACTCAAGCTGCGAGTCTCCCTTTTCTAATCCAAAAGGAGGTTCCTTTTGAAACGGACCCAGATGCGCGCATAAAAGCAAGTGGCTGTGGCTCAAAAAACCGGAACCAAAATGGCACCCTGGTAAATGGAACCAAAGACTGAAACCCGCGTAACCCCAGCTCTTGAATTTTGAGCCACACCCAAGTGGCCTGGGATTCTTTGAAGGACCCGGCGTTGTTGACGAGAAGGTGTACTCAAGGGACGGTCGATCCCAGGGAGCCAGGTGTGTCTGATTCCGGGCTTCCCACATACCCACTTTCGGGACGTGCAACCGGCAAGCGCCCTGGCCTTTTTGCTTTGGTGGTTATATGGGGACGAATGTGATGTGGGCATAAATGTTAATTACGAATTCGCGGCCCTTTGGTGGACATTACAATTCGGTGAACATTATGTCCACCACTTTTCAGGGTTTCCCATTAAAATTGATAGCCACGTATGTAGGTTGTTTTCTCAATGCTTTCCTCCTACAATGACTATGCTTGGTTTCAACGCATTCAACCCCCTTCTCATTATTGAAGCCCGTATGGGTTTAATGACCCCAAACAAATAGTGTTCCTCGAAAGGAAAACCACCAAACGAAGGGTACCAACTCCAAAACAAGACCGACCCTTATATCAGGCAACCCTTTGGCGGTTTAGATTGGTGGCTTGGATTTGGATTTGAACCCCTGGTTCAATTCCGAGGATCCACCAGTTTGACAGCCTGTCTTTTGTAGAGGGATGAAAACCCCCTCCGCAACACCACCAAACCACCGGGCCAAACCACCAGCAAAAATGGAGGGCAGCTGACTTACCGTGAAGGAGCTGTTCAGCAAGCGGTTGCTGGGGCTTCTTTGTTTGGTTTGTTTCGTTTCTTCGTTTGTTTTGTTTGTCTTTTGTTGGTTTTTTGTTGCTTGTTGTGGTTAATTCGTTGGCTTTTTGGTTGGTTGTTTGTCTGTTGGCGGGTTTCAAACCACCTCTACGCCTCCGGCCTGGGTTCGAGCCGTTCCTCAAATCCTCTAGGCTGTTCTATTGCACCCTGGGATTGCACCCGGAGGAAGATTCTCCTAGAAAGTCACCAGGTGCAATACCCCAAAAACTCACCAGATTCAATCATCAGCCCCAAAGTACTCTCAAAATCCCCTACTAAGCACAACAAAAACCAGGTGCGGTTTTTCTGGAGCTAGGCAAAAAAGTGAAGGGCATCAGTAATCTCCAGGGTGTAAAAGGAGAACCACCCCCGTTGCAGGTTCAAAAAATAAAGTTGGGGTGGGTTGGACCCTAAAATAAGTCATCTGTTTTATTTTAGTCCAACCCCTTTTCCATTAAAACTCATGTTGTGGTGTTTAAATTACATTCCGCAATATCATCTACCAATACCCTACCATCAAAGTACACAAACAGATACGCACAATCACCCCCCAAACAATGCCCATATAATTAAATTCCCAAGTTATATATGTCACGTTATTTTCAACAACTCATCCATGTTATATTCCAATTCTCAAGCTTGTCAGCCTATTCCTCCCTTCGGTGCAAGGAGTCCTGGCTGGACACGGCCCTTGGCCAGCAGAATCTGCAAAGCCGCGGGCCCTGCCCGGAGCGGCTCAAAGTCTTCCGGGAGGCGACGCTGACGCCCCGCGCACGCGCGCGCGCAAGCGCGCGGCGCGTCGGCGTTCTCGGCGTGGTCTTTTCTTGTTGCTTTTGTTTTTTTAAACAAATGATATTAATAATAAGAATGAATGCTAAGAATAATAATAATAGTAAAATTAGTAATGATATTAATAGTAATAATAATAAACAATATACATATTATACTTGGGCTTGTTGTACCAGTAGTGCCCGTTGATCCTCTTTGGAGGCGGTGTGCGTTGTTTTTGAGCATCAGCTGGGTCTGTTTCTTATGGAACTCCCAAAATGCCGCAAATGGTGTCCTTTTGGTTTCCCTTTAAAACCAAAAACGGGTACCCTCAGAACAGAACACGCCGACTTCTTTACTCCCTGAGTTCCGTTTCGGACTTGAGTCACTTGGGAAGACAGTCCAAGTGGTAAACAAAGTTTGGACTTTTGGCCCATCCACGGAACTGAGCTTCCAGTGCTTCCAGTGCTTCCGGTGCTTCCAGTACTTCCGGTGACCAGGTTTTGTTGATCTCTAGGTTTTGCATGATGGTTACCTAGGTCTTCTCTAGCTAGCATAGGTAGCCAACAGATATTGTTGCCTCTAGGTTTGACATGATGGTTTGCACAGGTTCCGGCTATAGTGGCATCTGTCATCACTGGATTATAACAGTCAAATATCTGCTTGGTCCATGGTCGATTGTGGAGCGGCATGGGGATCGAACATGTCCCACAAGGGGTCCACTTGGGGAACCCAGCAACTTTCACCCTGGCTCATGTCAAGCGGCGATCTCGTTTTCGCCTTTCGGATGATGTCGGCTGGGCAGCAAGAGTGGTTTCAGAATTGTCGTTGGACATCTTGATGGAGAGCTCGGGGGTCACGAGAGTTTTCTCCAAGGAAGTCTTTGGGTGACCCATGGGTCACTGGGTTCCGTTTAGACGCAGCAGTGTCAGATGGCAAGCTGGAACCCAGATATCTTAGAACCCATTTGGATGTTTCTTTTAGGGAACCAAAATGGTGGTATTCAACTGTTGATTCCCTTACCGACCCCCAAAGAAGGGGCACCCCCAAACAAAACACACACACACAAAACAAAATACATTCACTCACACACACTCACACCACACACACAACAAAATACATTCACTCACACACACACTCACACCACACACACAACACAATACATTCACTCACACACACACACCACACACACACAACACAATACATTCACTCACACACACACAACACAATACAGTCTCTCACACACACAATACATTCACTCACACACACAACACAATACATTCACACACACACCACACACACAACAAATACATTCACTCACACACACCACACACACAACACAATACATTCACTCACGCACACACCACACACACAACACAATACATTCACTCACACACACACAACACAATACATTCACTCACACACAATACATTCACTCACACACACACACAACACAATACATTCACTCACACACACACACCACACACACAAGACAATACATTCACTCACACACACACACAACACAATACATTCACTCACACACACCACACACACACACAACACAATACATTCACTCACACACACACACCACACACACACAATACATTCACTCTCACACACACACACACCACACACACAACACAATACATTCACTCACACACACACACCACACAGACACACACACACACAACACTATACATTCACTCACACACACACAACACACACACACACAATACATTCACTCACACACACACAACACAATACAATCACTCACACACACACACCACACACACACAACAGAATACATTCACTCACTCACACACACACAACACACTACATTCACTCACACACACCATACACACAACACAATACATTCACTCACACACACACCACACACACAATACATTCACTCACACACACACCACGCACACAACACAATACATTCACTCACACACACAGAACACAATACATTCACTCACACACACCACACACACAACACAATACATTCACTCACTCACACACACACAACACAATACATTCACTCACACACACACACACAGAACACACTACATTCACTCACACACACCACACACACAACACAATACATTCACTCACACACACACCACACACACAATACATTCACTCACACACACACACCACACACACAACACAATACATTCACTCACACACACACCACACACACAATACATTCACTCACACACACACACACACCACGCACACAACACAATACATTCACTCACACACACACACCACACACACAATACATTCACTCACACACACACCACGCACACAACACAATACATTCACTCACACACACACACCACACACACAATACGTTCACTCACACACACACCACACACACAACACAATACATTCACTCACACACACACACACCACACACACAATACATTCACTCACACACACACCACACACACAACACAATACATTCACTCACACACACCACACACACAATACATTCACTCACACACACACCACACACACAATACATTCACTCACACACACACACCACACACACAACACAATACATTCACTCACACACACACCACACACACAATACATTCACTCACACACACACCACACACAATACATTCACTCACACACACACCACACACACAACACAATACATTCACTCACACACACACCACACACACAATACATTCACTCACACACACACCACACACACAACACAATACATTCACTCACACACACACCACACACACAATACATTCACTCACACACACACCACACACACAATACATTCACTCACACACACACCACACACACAATACATTCACTCACACACACACCACACACACAATACATTCACTCACACACACACCACACACACAATACATTCACTCACACACACACCACACACACAATACATTCACTCACACACACACACCACACACACAATACATTCACTCACACACACACCACACACACAATACATTCACTCACACACACACCACACACACAATACATTCACTCACACACACACCACACACACAATACATTCACTCACACACACACCACACACACAATACATTCACTCACACACACACCACACACACAATACATTCACTCACACACACACCACACACACAATACATTCACTCACACACACACCACACACACACAATACATTCACTCACACACACACACACACACACAATACATTCACTCACACACACACACACACACAATACATTCACTCACACACACACCACACACACAATACATTCACTCACACACACACCACACACACAATACATTCACTCACACATTCACTCACACACCACACACACAATACATTCACTCACACACACACCACACACACAATACATTCACTCACACACCACACACACAATACATTCACCACACACACACCACACACACAATACATTCACTCACACACACACCACACACACAATACATTCACTCACACACACACCACACACACAATACATTCACTCACACACACACCACACACACAATACATTCACTCACACACACACCACACACACAATACATTCACTCACACACACACCACACACACAATACATTCACTCACACACACACCACACACACAATACATTCACTCACACACACGCCCATTTAGGATCTTTTGAACGGCACACCCCGACACCCCCGCCGCTTCGGGTTGGCTTCGCCAGGTCCTAGCGTGGCTTTGTGACCTGCTGCCATCCTACCGCCTGCTGCTGCTGGGGGTGCTTTGCCAAGGGGCGAAAGGGTTGCTAGCTGGACCCTTGAATATGGGTTATTGAAACGTATGTTTGGTGAATTCCTTTTTGCAACCCAACATTATGATTAGTGTTGTTTTTTTTGTTGTTTGTTTTTTTGGTATTTGTTGGTTGCTCGAGGGTCCAGGTACTCGTAACATGTTGCTATTACCATGACTCAACTTTGGTTGGATGCTCCTTTTTAGGTTGGACCCCCCCAAAATAGTGGTTCTCACCAAGAGAAGGCACCCTCAACAAAAGGACACACCCAGTTGGACTCTTTTTATCTCCCAGTGCCCAGGGAGCGAACACGTACCGATCCTGATTAGAGCCATTCGACCAGGCCCATTTTTCTTGTTGCTTGCAAGCTCGCACGGGCATCCCTTTTCTCCACCAACATGGCACCTCTGGGAGGTGGCAGATTGGTTTCCTCTTGGGACCCCATGTCTGGTGCTTTGTTGAGGGGGGTTGCGCCTTTCTGATCCTTTCAGCGTGCCTTCCCAGCCCCGAGCGCTCCACGTGAGCCTACCGCCAGCCGTCGAGTCGAGTTTCGATGTCGCCTGAGGCGTTGGAGGAGGTCGATGCGGCGCTGAGGCGCCTGGAGGAGTTGCCGCAGGAGTCAAAACTTGGCGTCTGAGAGGCTAGTCGCAATGTCGCCATTGGGCAAAATGGGGTTGAGCAGGGCATTGATATGGGATCAGTGCAACCCTTAAGTGACTTTGGGCATGGTGTGGCTGTGTATTTGAATTACACTCATGACTTTGTGGTTCCTTTGGTTCCTATGTTTTCAGCTAGGGCCCCAAGTTCCTTGCCATGATTTCCAGCCGATATGTAAAAGAAACCTGGAAGGAAAAGTGAGGCGGCTAGTAGCTAGGTCCGTATTTTGTAGGATGGTACTACATACAGCCCAGCGCTCGCTTTTCTCCCTCGTTTGGTTTTCGATGTCCGCATCAGGAGCTGCATAAGCTGCGGAGCCAAAACCGCCGCCCGGCTTGGGCTTGGACGTGTTTAGGGAACATGCACTCGGTGGCGGGTTTCCCGATCTTACACTGCAACAAAAAAAGGTGGCTGTGGGTCAAAACCGTTTTGGTACCATTTGGGGGCAGGTGAATTCACCACCCATGTTAGAATCGATTTCAGTGGGGATTGAATCGGACGTTCACTGGGGGTACGATTTGGCTTTTTCCCAGGGCAAGGTGAGTTTTACTGTACGAATCGTTGTGAGAGATGATGATCTTGCTGGGTCACGGGAGCTCACCGAGCAAGTGTTTCACAAAAGAAGTTCGCACCAAGCCACCCGTTTTTTTCTTTTGACATGTGAGCCACGTGCTCAAAACCCGGGCAGATGAAGATTAGTAAGGAACAATGCCCTTGCCATGAATAGCAGCGGATATCTGCTGGGTAGACCATTTTAACACCGGGTTTTGATTGTGACTCATGTGTCTTCTGTACAGGACTTCCATGCAATCCCACTGGTGCGTGGCATCCAGTGGTACTGCCAGTGCCTTTGCAATAAAATTCCTTGGTTTCCTACGCCTATGTCGAACCATAGTCTGTAAACATGAAGCACATGTTTGTTGGTTGGCTCATTGTAGACATGGGTGTGGGTCAAACTCTAAAACCCAGGGTTCCATTTCGGGCCCTAGTTGTGAGCCACACCCACATGGCATATGTTTCCCTGCCAAAAGAACTAAGAACCAAAGGTAAAGAGCTACTCCGATTGATTTTATGGGCCTTCACCTGCTTTATGCTACCATAAAATGGGACCCCCTTAAAAGTGCATCTCCTGTTTGCCCTTGTGACTCCCAAAAGGATGTCCATTCCTTGGCCCAAATTGGGCCCAGCTTTTGTGGGGGTTTCCCTTCAAAATATGTTTGAAAAGATCAAAGAGGCTACCCTCCCGTCCACATGGAAGTGCACAGAACCCTTTTTTCAAGACGTCCCTGGAGAGTTGTGTCAACTTCCAGTGGCAAGAGTTTCAATCTGGTGCGAAGTGGATTTCGTCCAACCACCCTCTGAAAACTTTCGCTCTAGGTCCTAGGTCCCCCAGTGCCCTTCTCTCCCAACTTTTTGGGGGGAGTGTTCCCCTACTAAAACAGACTACACCCAAAACAAGTTGGTACCCTTCCACCCTCTCGACTGGAGGATTTTTCGGTTAGGCACGCTCAGCGGGCAGCTACAAGCCCTGGAGGGTCTCTCCAGGATGCAGCTGGAGGAAGCCTGGCTTCTGGGACCGAAAAGTCCGCGGGGCGGGGAGGCTCCCCCCCCTACTCCAAACGCCCTCTTTTTTCAGGGTATCATGTCGAGCCTCCACTAAAAAAGGAGGTATTTACCTTGGAAAACCAGGTTTTCCCAAAAATACCCGGCCAAAAGCGGGTATTTTGAGTAGGGGGAGCTCCACGCATTTGGACCAAACGACATGGATAGAAACTTGGTACCCTCTTTTCACCTGGAGCCTGACGTTGGGACCGGGTTCCTTTAAAAGGAAAATGGTTGAAACCAGGACCTTCCAGTCAGGCTCCATGTTAGTTGGTGGCAGGGCAAGCGGCTTGACCCCCTGTAATTTCCCAACATGGACCAATTGTCTTGTGACAGGATCTTTGGAGCAGTTCTGTACCATGGCAACAGTATGTAGCAGTGGCATACAAGAATACACTGCGTTTTATTTATGATTGATACTGTTTATGGTCATTGTGCTTGTGTGTTGTTTTTCTTTTTTTTGTATGTGAAACATGGGGGTTCGTGCAGTCTCTGGCATGACCGAAAATACCCATGACGGTTCCTTCGGGGATCCTAGCTTTGTTTGGTGGAGCACATAGGTTGCGGGGGGTTACTGCAGCTTTGATGTGAGGGGTTGGACCAGATCTGCGGACTCTGGTGGTCGGAATTCGCCTCATTTGGGGACCCCAAAAATGGCTGATGTTGCGGTTGGTTGTGTGGCTCCCTAAATTGAAAGCAACATCAGGTAAAGTAACAAACAGAAGATACATCCTCATTCATCAAGTGAGATTTCGCCTTGGGGGACCCCAAAACAGTTGATCTTGCTGTGGGTTGTGTCCCCAAAAGAGAAGACAAAATAGCAAGCAACACACAGAAGATACATATTCATCCACTCGTGAGGCGGGCAACCTGGGCTTTTGACGAAATCGGCCAGTTCATGAGACTTTTATGTCGAGTTCCGAATCTTGACCAACACGGTGGATGAAAAGGGAGATAGCCACAGTGAGGTGCGGTGGGCACTTCTATTGTCAACCTGGGCTAATTAACCACATATTAATATATATATATACATATGTAGATGTAATGCGTGGGTGGCTATGAACATTTCATATGGCAAACAAATCGAGTCACGTCGCATGTATGCGCATTGGCCTTGCATCCTGGGACCGAGTTTTAGACCAGCAGGTGCCTTCTTGGCAGGTGGTTGTTGCCACTGATGCACAGTTGCTTCAAACTTATTTACAATCTTGCACATCTAGATTTATTAGCAATATTAGCTGGAACGATCCTATCAAGTCCAATTCTATCATTTCTTCATTAACGGATTAGTGTATCGGTATTTAATCGTCTTAAGTTGCACAGTACAGATATAAAATCATATTTACTGCCGTTATGTATATTAGCTAGATTTGTAGTAGTAGGTGCGCATTCTTCCGTAACAACTCAAGGGCGCCTGCTCCCAGGTCTGCTGCGCAAAAGGCGCGGCGTGACGATGACCGGCTGCAGTTCGAAAGGAGGGAGACCCAGAAGGAGGCGATGTCTTAGCCTCCGAGATGCTTCCGGCGGATGGCTCGCTCGCATGCGCTTGGTTTGTCTTCGGAGCCATGGATCTCGGGGATTCGGTTGGCGCAGCGTGAGCAGAGGCTTGCTGCATTTCGAAGAACGCTTTACAGTCATGTTATTGTCAGAAAGTGGCGGCAACTGCGTGCTCAGGAGACCAGGAGTTGAAGACTAACCGACTCAAGGGGGAGTGCCATTGCATGTCTTCAAGAAGTCACATCAACAATCCGCAACCCACCCCCCCTTAGGACTAGCGGAATAGTCCTGGATCCCGCTGATATCGTTGGTTTCTTGTGCCAGGCAAGGAGGAGCCTGAAAGAGACAGCGCCTTGGTTGCAGGCTGGTTGAAATACATCCAGATGCAGAGAGAGAGAGAGAGAGAGAGAGCGCGAGACAGGGGGGTCTTTTTGCCACCTTTTGAGATTGGGGACCCCTCAAAAAGGAATCCTTCAAGGAGGTCGATCATGTTTCCACCAAAGGTGGCAAAAAGACCCTGGAGAGAGAGGGAGAAAGAGAGAGAGAGAGAGAGAGAGAGAGAGAGAGCGAGAGAGAGAGAGCGAGGGAGAGAGACCCGCAGCGGTATGAATCCCTTCTGCACAGCGCACTCTGTTAACAAGTTTGTCTCGCGCCGAGGAACGAAAGCAGTTGCAGCTTCAACAGGACTGCGTTTTTGCGATGAAACACGTCGTGTTTTCCACCAAGAACAGCTTTGCTGCCCGAGGGAGCTGTGCTGATCGGAAACTTGCTGACAGAACGTTCTTGCTATTGGGCACTTCAGGGCAGGAGGGCACAGCAAGGACGAATTACTTGAGCCAGCAAGCTTGTAGACGCAGCAACATTTGTCATGCGGTCTGCATTGTTAGTTTCAGAGTTTCTTTTCCAGGGTTTGTTGTCCCATCCGGTTTTTCCTGCATTGCAATTCTGATAATGGATGTGAGTTCCAGAGTTTCTGTTCAGTCATGGGGCCCAGGGGGGAGGGAGGGGAGGGGGAGGAAGCCCAAGTGCGCCCTTAAGCCGTTATGAAAGCCTTATTTCGCGCTTCTTTGGGCTCCCTCCCCCTCCCCTCATCGCCTTTAACAATGTAGTTTCCACTTGAATGTTCAACCCAACTAGAAAGTATATGGGGGTTGATCAAAAGGTCCTTTATATGGGATGACCATGAGGGAAAACCACATGGGAAAAGTTACCCATGGTCATTTGGGGGCCTTATCAGCCCCCATGAAAGGGTTTCTGCCGCATAGGAAGCTCAGCCCTTTCTTCCATCAGGACCAGCTGCAGGAGCTGCGGAAGCTCGCGGAAGAGAGAAGCGCGGCCCTGGAGGACGCAATTTGTGGAGTCTTCCCCCTACTCAAAATACCCACTTTTTTCAGGGTACTTTGGGGAAACCGATCGGTTTTCCATAGCAAATACCTCCTTTTTGGGTAGAGGGTCGGCATGATACCCTGAAATCAGAGGGTATTTGGAGTAGGGGGTTCTATGGCAACCCGTTCAGCGGATTTCATGTGGATTCCAGGCGTTTTCCCTATTGTTTGGTGGACTCCTGTGTAAATATGGTCAACCCCAACACAATTTGTGCACTAGGGTTGGGCCTTTGGGCCACTCTTTGCTTTTTGTCGACTGAACTACTATCTATCAAAATAGTGCTTTGAATAGTCGGACCTTCAAAAAAGGGTCTCTTCATATCCTTAGAAGGCAGGCGAACTATGATTGCCCCTCGCAGCAGGTCTTTGGATCATGGCATGCATGGGTGTGTTGCTTTTACGGCAGCGCCCCAACATTTGGGTGCTTCTTTTGGTTTTCCTCTAGAACAAATCAGCGGTAGCCTCAGAAAAAGGACGCACCCATATGTGGGCAAGTGTAAAGATGTCACCACTTGGCTTTTCAACTTGCGCCAAACGATGAAACCTGCGAGTCGGGGGAAGGGGGATGCCCCTTCAATAAGATCCCACGCAAATGAAATGCGGGGTGCTAGATGTGACGCAAACCAACAGCCTGACATGTGTCAAAGCTGGTGCTTTCGTCCACAAGAAACCAACCATTTTCTAAGGATATGTTTTCCACATCTCGTTACCCGTTCTCAAAGACTGTATTGCCTTGCGGATTTGCCAGAGGTCTACTGACCATGTTACGTGAAGGTTTGTGTGCTGCTTGCAAACCCTGCATTCGTCAGACACAAACTGGCCATGTTCAACGGCGTGTCAAATCCTAAAAATTGTCCTCAGAAGCTTGCGTTTCCCCCGTCCGCATCCATCTGATTCGTCCCACCCCTCTCCAAGCCTGCCGTTTCTTTCCACCTAAGTTTGAAAGCTGCACCAGTTTGAAAAGCACCCCCCAGCGCCTGTTTCTGGGATTCCCGTTGACACCTAAGGATCGCTGGGCAAAAAAAACAAAAGCTACTTCCATTTGCTTAAGAATATTTTGTATTTTCCACTCTTGGTTTTAGAGGGAATCTATCACTACTGGACACATTTTTTATTTTTCCAGGGGTCGCAAAACCAAATGGAAGCCCATGGGTTGAAAGGAAGCTGATCTCGATGAGTCCCGTGCCGAGGAGCTCCAGCTGCAGAGCCAACAGGTGAAGGTGGAGAAGTGCCACTTGCAGCTGCAGGTGGACAGGCGAGCCATGAGCCTCTGCAACTGGGGTGAAGGGAGGAGGTTTGGCAAACTGGGTGCGGTGAGATTGTTTTGTTTGTTTTCCCTCCGCCTCCCACACCCCCCCCGCTTCCCTACAAGCCCCCCCCAAAAATAGATAAATTAAATCAACAAAACACTGTGCCCTGCAAAGACTGCGCCTTGTCTCAAAACCCGAGTGCTGGCCGAAAAAGCAGTCCTTGGCAGGTGTCGGTGAGAGTGAGTGTTTCCTGCTGGTTTGTTTGAAACGTCATCCAATGTTTGCTCTCACCCTTATAGACTTGAAATCGCTGGAGGGAGTGATTGAGAGTTGTATAAGAATCACTCCACCTTGCCTGTTGCATCCCCTTCCGTTCGGCCATAGTATCCAGGAAGGACAACGGCGCACTCGCTCGCTCACTCACTCGCTCGCTCTCTCACTCACTCGCTCACTCGCTCACTCGCTCACTCACTCGCTCGCTCACTCACTCGCTCGCTCACTCACTCGCTCGCTCGCTCACTCCCTCGCTCGCTCACGCACGCACGCACGCACTCACTCTCTCTCACTCACTCACTAACTCACTCACTCAATGTTCCACAAACATCAGCAAACTCGCGCAGTTTCCCATGTCCATTGAACCGCTTCCCTTGCCGACAGACAAGAGCAGTGCGTCTTTGTGTGTGTGTGTGTTCTGCCGATACCTTCTCACATAAGTATGCGCTTGTCACACGAACTCATACCTTGATCGAACCGAAACCAGGTGGTTGACCCCACCTACGCTGCCCAGATTTAGGGTTTTGGGCGCTCACCTGTATTTCATCGCAGCGCTGGAAGACTCAGGGGCCCTTGCGAAGCCTTCAACATGGAGCTTCCTATTCAGCGCATGCGAGGTACAGGTGACCACCCCCAAACCCCCAAAAACTGGGCAGCGTAGATGTGGTCAACCACCTGGTTTCGTTTCATTTGGTTGTGGAAATTTGGAAAGGCCTTACAACGATGTTGGCAGGAACAACAGTCAAAGTGTTTTGGGCGCTGCTTGCCTAGTACCTTTCTGTTTTTCCTTTTTTTCTCAACTCTTTCACTCACCTTTTAAAGGATGCTTTCCACATAAATGTGTAGAGCTCGTCCATTGGCATGTTTCATTGGCACGGAAGGCGCAGATCGACGCTCGGCAGATTTGCTTGGCAGGTTGATGGCTGAGAGACAGCCACTGGAGCAAGGGCTGGAGACGCGCAGGGCTTAGACCCAGGGCATTGGCACCATGCAGAGGTTACCCCCAAGTGGTTTGGATTGGGTTTCCCTTTGGGTTTCCTTTGAAACCACCAAAAAGAAAGGTACCAACTCCAAAAACAGGACAGACCCTTATATCAGGTAACCTTTAATTGGTGGTTTAGATTGGTTTGGATTTGAATTCGAAGCCCTGGCTGCTGTAGAGGGTAAATGCGCAACCACTCCAGAACACCAACAAACCACCGGGCTCCAAACCACCAATTGGAGGAAAGCTGATAAATATCTCCGATGAGTGGCCTAACGACACTTGCAGCGGGCGTCAGTTTGGTCGGCTGTGAAACGACAGACGTCCCCGCCCAAATCATCCTATATGGAAGCGGTGGGGATGCAACGATGTATCTAGGGGTTGATTCCCCATTCTTTTCAGCCATCGTTCTTTCAACAACCGGCCATTTCCCCAGGGTTTTGGTGGTTTTCAAACAAGAAGGATCCCTGGAAAGAATGGAAATGGAAGTTACCCCTAGAACCCTCTTCCCGTACATGTTGCTTGACCGAATATCTCCAGATCGATTGAGGGGATCGCCTAGCTGAGCGGTTTCATGGCGTATCGTGCGAGTCCGCTGCTCTGGTCGTTTCGAGGCTGCGCCAAGAGAACACCCAGCTGCAGCTGGAGATTTCTCGGCCCTTACCTCAAGCTCCCTCTGACGCTTCCCTGAAGCTGTGGGGTGTCCTTTTGGTTTCCCTTTAAAACCACCAACAAAGGGGTACCCTCAAAAAAGCACACCCAAATGAGTGTGTCTCTTTGTGATGGCACGCAGGGTGCCACGCAGAGCATGGACTTTGCCTAATGTAACTGTCTCCGTTTTGGTTTCAATGCTGTGTTGCGGAAGCAAGGAATGCTCAGTTGAAATAAACCAAATATTAGGCCTTTAGGCTCCTCATGTTTGGTCTCAATGTTTGTGAAACACCGAGTGAGTGCCTTGGGATGGATATGAACAGCACACCAAAAGAAGATAAACCCAAATTGAAAGGGATGGAGAGGGCCCCTGTACAAAAGTCTTGCACATTCCCGTTTTATAGAAGCCAGCAACTCACCAAAGGCAGCCGCTTTGTTGTAGTATGTGCTTTTACGTTGCATTGCCTCACACACCATGATACAATAGAATCTCGACATATTAATTGTAATGATCGGGCTTGCTGCATCTGTTATTTGACGGCGGAGGGCAGTGCTGAGCGCCTTTGACAGCCTCAAGACAACCAGTCTTCGCTGGAGCAAAGCAATAAATTGGTTCAGGAAATCTGTTTGATGTCCTCGCTTCGGAGCGGTGGCACTGTGCCCACTGGAGGATGCCAGTTGTCTCCTGCTGGCATATTCCATGCATCTGGGTGAAGTATAACGACCTCACACGACCTCGCCCCAAATGGGTGGTTTATGTGGGGAATGGCCCCCCAACCACCTTATTTCAGGCTGGTGAAATATTATAGTTCACCCAGATGCCTGCCGCTTTGTCCAAAAACTGCTGGTCCTCGTTTGGCATCCCGTTCCTTTCAAAGGACCCAGGCACTGTGGGCTCGGAAGCTGGCTTTTCTGTTGCCCAAATATGGAATCCGGGAGGTTTCCTTTGAGCTGGTGGCAGTGCAATTTGAGAAACGGCTGCCTTGGGCTTCGGCTTCTTCCTCTCACTTCCTGAGCTCCTGGACTTCGAACTTGGTGGGAAGAAGCAAAATGGCGGTAAATCAGAAGCTCGGACTTCTTTTGGGAATAAAAACATGGTGGTAACTAAGAAGCTCAGACTCCTTTGGCCAAAAGCCACTCAGGAAGTGGAGTCCTAAGAAAGGGATCTTAGACAAGAAGGGCTCACAGAACTGTGATGAGTCCTTGGGAGTTTTGACTCAAATCGATGGCCCGCGCTGACCTCGCAAATGGGTCAGACGGGAGTCTGAACATGCCCGGAGCTTCTCATGAATCTAAGGGGTTGGTTCCTCTTCCATTCTTTTCAGCCATCGTTCTTTTTAAAAGCCAGCCGTTGCCCCTCTGGTTTTTGGAGGTTTTCTGGAAAGAAGGATCCCTTGAAAGAATGGGGAATTTACCTAGAATGAAGCACGTTTAAGGGATCTGGGATCTATCTGCCTATGTTTGGCGAGATCGCCTGGACATCAGGATAGCTCATTTCAGATTTGGACTTAGAGTCCTTTACATGGGATCTCCCTTGGGGTCAATTGGGGACCCCAAATGGAGAAACAAAAATCAACCCCCAGTTGCAGAAACGGGTCGACTCAAATGGCCCATCCGGATGTTGTTGTTGTTTCTTTTTTTTCAAAAAAAGTCGCTGCGCATTTTTTTGTCAGGCTGACGCTGCAGCTGGCCCAAGACAGCGACCCGTCGCCGGCGGCCCAAGATCTGTGGCATTCAAAGGCTGAAGCAGGAAGGCAAGCAGAGAACCATGCATGTGCCGAAGTACCCTTTTGGTATGTTGTTAAAAAAGACACATTTTTATCTCTGAGGTTTTTGTTGCACGTTGGTTGCAACAAACAAAGGGATTGTGGAAATACCCTTTTGAAAAGGACATCCAGAAAAGGACATCCAGAGGAAACTGAACTACCTGGAGACGTCCGGCTCATTGTGAGACAATATGCCCATGTGACTGTCAAGACGTTGATATTGAATGGGGAGCCTCAAACATGGTTGGTGGGGATGCCATGTAAACAAGATCTACTAAGGGTCGCACCAATGAAGATTCGGCCCCGTGATTGCTGGGTTTTGTTGGTAGCTTGGGAACCACAGAAATACCCTCCGAAGAAAGGCAAAGAAGCACACAGGCCTTTTTTGGTTAGACTATTCTCCACTTGCACAGGAGGCATGTGGGCTTTCATCTTAGTTGGGAGGGCAACACGTTCAAGTTTCACACCCAATATAGGGTTTTGTCCGGTAGTTTGTGGCTTATTTGGGACATGTCACCCAATTGCCCCATTAAAAAAAAAAACGAGGGGACTTACTACCTTTCCCAAGTCCTCTAGCAGTTCTCACTCCCTCATCTAGTTCCGCCCATGGGTTGGTCCGAGCAAACCGCTCGCTCAGAGAGGCCACCGCGGGCCAGCAGCAAGAAGCACGCGGAGGTCCAACCCGAAGTGCTCGGGCCCGAGCTCGATTCGAGCATGTGGCTCAAACCGACTCGGTGGGTATCCTTTCTAGGTCCCTCAGTAGGGCCCTTTTACCCATTTTTGGTTGGGAGGGTTCCCCTACTAAAATAGACTGCAGAAAAAAGTTGGTACCCTTATTCTAAGCTCTCTGCTGGAGGACCCAGCTATTGGTTTCACTTTGCAAACCTTGCAAAGATGTGTTCCTCTTTTGGGACAGGCCCATGTGGGTGTGTTGTTTGTGTTGTTTTTTGGGAGTCAATTTTCCATGTCCAGTTGGCCGCGCGCCACAACTCCCGCACGAAGCACGAAGCAGCGACAATCAGGTTTTCTTCCGCCGTGGGGAACAACTGGGACAACCAGGGAGCTGTGGATGCCTCTTCGAATTATTGCAAAACCAACCCCAAAGCATCGCAATTTAGTGGGGTGTTTAGGGCATCCACCTTCCCCCCTACTCAGAACACCCGCTTTTTGCAGGGCCGACATGGTACCCAGAAAAGAGCTGGTATTTGGAGTAGGGGGTATTTAGGGCATC
This sequence comes from Effrenium voratum, assembly GCA_963377175.1. Taxonomy (NCBI): domain Eukaryota; class Dinophyceae; order Suessiales; family Symbiodiniaceae; genus Effrenium; species Effrenium voratum. The sequence goes on along the minus strand of CAUJNA010003290.1, from coordinate 444,091 downwards.
CGCCCATAGCAAAGACTTGAGAGAACTTCATGCAATCACGTGCTGCATCAAGACCTGCAGGGCCTCTCCATGAGACGAACCAAGCTGTAAACAAGCTCTTGGTTCGCTTACCATGAGACCTTCCGGGCATCTGTTGGACAAGAAGGCGGTTCGCTCTTCTAAGCTGCCAAGATGACATGAGCTGCCTGACCATGACCATGGCTTGATTGGGGCTGCTGGAACATGCGTGCGTGGCAAGATTAAGGACCTCTCCTGCCCTACCATATGGGTGTGGCTCAAAATTAAACAGGAGGGGTTGCGCAGGTTTTGGTCCATGTTTTCACTTACATTTTGGTACCGTTGTTTTTTGGTACCGGTTTTTTGAGCCACAGCCATATGGCCATGTAGTATCTGTTCCTTTGTTTTAGGGTCTAATTTTCGAGCGCGCAACGTCACTGGGCACTAGCGGTGGGTTGCTCGGCCCAGGCCCGAGGCGAAGCGGGAAAAGCCGCCAGAGAGTCTGGGAAGAGTGCGCCTTGGGCGAAATGAGTTGGCCCTTCCCTGTATTTGCTGTGCGCGCTTTCTCGTGTGTGTACTGATGTTTGATTGTCCGTTGTGCAGACTGAGCTTGCTTTTTGCTTGCAGATTTTCACATTGCCTTTTCGTAGGTCAAACCGCCATGCGGCTCCCAGAGTACGGCTGAAGTCTGTTGAGAAGTAAACTGCGGCCGGGGCAGTTGGTACTTCGCTCAGCCACTGCCAGCACATATGCCCTGCAATGATATCCAGCTGTGGCCACCCTATGTTTCTTTCATTTTCTCTCACACACCCATCCTTAGCCCGAAGGTCGCATGTTGAGCAAGTACACCACACAAATTGGCGGCAGTGCAATCTGGGGCGGGCCACTTGCCTTGTACTGCAACCTAGGTTGATGCTCACATTGACCTAAACAACACTTCTTTCTGCTTAAGTTAGTGTTGTTTGTTATTTTCTCTTGTTGGTTGTCAAAAGAATCTATCCCTAATTACTGGACATACATGCCATGTTGCCTCCAGCTGGCTTAAGCAAATGGAAGAACATCTGAATTGAGGCCGACGGTACGAGCGAATAGCAAGAAGCTGGAGATCATGCCTGAGCTGCGCGGAGCCTGGCTGGAGATCTGGAGAAGACCAAGACTATGGCAATTTCATGCAGTTAGCTTGGACTGTTTCAGAAACCCAGAGGGTCCGTTGGTACCTCCTGAGGATGGCTTTTGGGGGGTAAAACGGGATCTAAGTACCTCCTTAGAAGCTACTTGGACCCTCTGTGAAAGGCAGAAGCCACGTTTAAGGTCTCCGTGCACCATAAGGCTGAAAAAAGAAAGAGATGCCATTTACAAAGAGATCGGGTCTGCTTCACCCAAGGTGGGCCTCACTTTTGATGTTTTTGAGCCTGGCGAGTGGCTTGCAGTGTTTGGTATCACATCTTTGTGGCTGGGTCGTGGCGTGAGCCCATCCGGTTCCTACCATGGGAACTCAGAACTTCTGAATGGTTCGCATGTGCAACGAGCTTCAATCATTTTCCCATTGTTTGTCAATAGCGAGTAAGTGTCCTTTGCGTGTGGCGAGTCGCTAAGGCCCTGGTTCAGTTGAGCTTTCAGAGAGGGCTGGAGCATACTGTGGATGGACGAAATCGTGCGCCACTTGGAAACCATGGGAAACCATTGTTCGTTGGTATTTACATGGGAATCACCATTCCAGAGTTTCTTAGGTCCACAGTAGGACCTTCACCAGTTGGCCATCTGATGGTGAAGCACCAGGGTCTTGGCGAAGCCGCTCTTTCGCCTCAGGCCCGAGGCAGCACCCATTCAGCTGGAAGAGGGAGAGGTGCCGCAGGCTCAGCTTGAAGGGCGCGCGATTCAGCAGAGGGGTAGAATCGGTTCTGTGCTGATGATGTTTTCTTGGTGGCTCTCGGCCAGGTTCCTTAGCTTTTTAGCTTCAAAGCTTGTTAGCTATTTTTAGCTTTTTAGCTTTTTAGTGGGGATGTCTGAAGTTTCTAGGGGTTGAGTCCTGTTCCATTCCGTTCAACCATCGTTCTTTGCAAACACCGATCGCCGTTTTTCCCTGGGTTTCTGGAGGTTTTCTAGAAGGATTCCTGGAAATAATGGAAATGGAAGGTAGCCCTCGAAAGTTGAGTGCACATCCCGAGACAGGCGAAAGCCATCCCGAGACAGGCTATTGCTTTCAAAATGCCTGACTGATCGCGTCCTGCTTGCCCATTTGGTGGGATTTCACATCAGTCGCTTTTTTGCCCTTGGGAATGCGAAGAACTTGGCTGTTTTCCCAATTTCCCGTTTCACACAAATTCTAACCACTGTTTCCCTCGGTTGAAATTGGTTTCAATTCCCAGCCCATGTTTCATCCCTGGCACGGCTGGGTTTTTCGCCGTTCGTGCTGAGGATTGGCAGTCTTTCCAGGCGTCTATCCAGGTCAGGCGCCCTGTCTCAGGCGCGATGCGGTCGATTTGACCACCCCTTTTGTCCATCAATTGGCAAGTCCCCAAGCAAACGGGCAGAGGGTTCTTCGTGAAGCTGTTCTCAGAGCTTTCCAGTTGTTTGAATTGAAATGTGGGCATTGGCAGGGTGTCGCATTGACTCCGACAGCATGCTGGGTAGACGGGAGGCTCGGAGGAGTTGGCCCGGACTTGAGGGTGGGTGGCGGGGGTGGGTGGGTGGAGGGATGGTTGTGTTTGGACTGCCACTTGTGGCAGACGTATGCGGGGGTAGTGCTGGCTTGCCATGTTCGACACGCACGGATTGCGAAGAGGACTCACCTTGTGAGGCTCATCAAAGTGGATGCGCATCAGCGCCTCATGTTGGTGATTCCATACGTTTCGGGCTGTTGTCGTGGTGGGTCAACGGGATGACAGCAAAGATGCCTGGAACAAGAAAAAGGCATCGCAGGTCCCGATTGAATGGGGAAGCAGAAAGCTCAGCTCTATTTTTCGGGTCAGAGCCACACACGAGCCGCGAAGCCTGAGAGTTTGCCCTTGTCAGCCCGCCTCCTTCTTCGCGTCGCTGAAGAGGGACCCAAGTGTAGCTGCGGAGGACCGGGCGGGCGTTGCCGGAAACGTGTGAGAGTCGTTCTAAGACTTGTCCGTGCTCTTGTTTCCTTTTTTGAATTGGCGCTTTCTGTCTCTCTCTCTCTCTCTCTCTCTCTCTTTCCGGTTTGTGTAGGGGTTAAATTGCAGAAGCCCTTGTAGAGCCAACTGATATCTAGCGCTTGGTTCCCGTGCTTCCGTAAGTAGACGTAGCGGCAGGGCTCTTGTTTGAGGAGGTGCGGTGGGAAGAGGATGATCTGTCCACATGAGCGGCTTTTCGCCTCAAGGGCAATGAGGGAAGGGATTCGACAGGAAGAAAGACGTGTTTCCCGCGCAAGCTCGCAGAAGCTCATGTGGAAGCCCGAGCGAGTTCCGCCCGCCGCAAAAACCTGTCCTGTGTGAGTGTGTGACCCGTCCAACTTTTGACAAGCACAGTGCCTCGACCGCAAGGGTGTGCTCAGTGCGTGCCCGGCGATGTAAGTATACTCAGCGCCTGCCTCAAGCGCGCAGAGTTTATACCCAAAACTTTTTTGGGAACAAGGCCGACGTGCTTTGAGAACTCTAGGGTGATTCCCCATTCTCTTCCCCCATCCTTCTCTTTAGATTCCGCCCATTTTCCTAGGGCTTTCGGCCCAGTGTTGGAAGAGAAGGTTGTCGCTTTCAGCGCTGGGCAAGCCAAAAAGTTAAAGGCAGGAGACGTTTAGAACCAGCCTGTGGGTTTGTCTCCCGAAAGGGGTTAGAACCTGCAAAGAAAACCACCACGTGTTGGTATATGTGTCAGACCAGACTCAACAAACAGAGTGTTTTTGTTTTTCTGTTTTCCCTGCAAAACCAATCTGAAAAGGCTAACCGCAACAAACAAACAGCCAGTTGCTTAAAAGTTTGCTCCGGTGTTTGGGACCCCTCCCCCCAAGGTGTGCCAACCAAGCCTTTTTTTTCCTCAGTCATGGAAGCGAACAGGAGGCCTTTTTAGGAAGAGCGTGGTCTTCCAAGATTGTTGGAAATATAGTAAGTTCCGATTGCTGAGGTTTTGTCCACTTGGTTTCAAGTGGAGGTGGTGATTAGTTGTTTAGGCAAAATATCTATGTTTAGTGTACCATGAGCTTATGGACGACTGACAACTAAGACTTCGAATTGTTCAATCGTTTGCTTCTTCACGATTGACTGCATTGCTGCCACTGTTTCATGTTGGGGTCTGACTTTGGACACCCTTCGCCGTTTTTAGCGATTTGCCCATTCGGATAGGGTTGGCTGCTTTCTTGCTGGCACGATTTACCATTTTGTCGGTGTTGTTGAAAGGGAAGGCAAACGGAAACACATGTTTTGAGACTCACATGACACCTAATTGAAGGTGTCAAACAAACTGGGGACCCAAGGAAGCAAGCCAGTAATTTAATTTCATCATTGCATACTATAGTGGATATTGGATCAGAACCAAGCGTTTCTAGCTCATAATTTGTTAATGTTGAAACGCATGTGGAAACATGAACTGTGTTTGGAATGCTTGACCACAATGCCAATTGCCATTTTGGCTCAAGCATTGCCCTGGGTTCCTGGAACCCAATCTGTGTGAAAAAATTTGAGTTTGGACACTTTCGAACCTAACCCCGATCAAGCAATGGCTTCCTCGGCAACCTCGGCCACCTCCTTTGAGCTGATTGAGGACCAGACACTCACCGTGGAGGAGGTTGAAATGGCCAGCCAGGAGGCCCAGGAAATTCGCACACGCGAGGCGGCAGTGGCGGCCGGCCTGGTTTTGGACGAGCCCGAGGCCCCCCCGTCGGCTTCGGCTACCGATGTGATGAAGGACCTCTCCAGTGCACTGGAGCGTCTCCGTGTGGCATTTGCCACGCCGACTTCCGGCTTGGGTGCCCCTGGCCCCGCCGAGGAGGAGGACAAGGACATGGAAGACGCGGACGTCATGGAGCGGGCCACGCCACCGGAGGAGGCACAGACGCCACCCACGAAGAGGCTGAGGGGTTTCGTGGCGGCTTCCCAGAAGACCACGGCTCATGTGAACAAACCGGTCTCCTTGGTGCCGGTTGAGGGCCGACCCGGTTACTTCAAACTGGTGGACCTCCCAGACCTTTTCCCGGTCCTTCCGGCATCGGCGGCCACTTTGCTGAGGGACGTCACGGTGGAGGAGGCGGTCTCCCTGTTCCACAAGTTTGTCGGGAAGAATCTCACGGAGGACCTGGTGATTCGTATCCTGGAGGCTTATGTCCCGATGAAGATCCAGATCCGGCAGGAGGAGGTCTGGGCCTCGCAATTCCAGAGGAACAAGGCGTGCATTGGCACCCAGCGAATGCACAGGCTTGATGCAGGCCATTCCGATTACAAGTTCATGTGCAAGGCATGCGGCACGGGGTGGCCAGAGGCAGCCAAGCAGTGCTGGGTCTGCCCAGGCAAGGAGTTCGTCCCCTTCCAGGCACCCTCGGCCACCTATGAGGCGGACGGCATCACCTACAACCTGCTCATCGTGGAGGGCAAGCCGACCTGGATCCAGCAGTGGGAAGGGGGAAGCCTGGGTGCCGCTGGCCCCGGTGGTACCCGGGCACAGGCCAACCGCAACTTGGTGGACGGCACGGTCCTGCTCCTCCGAAAACGGACACGGCAGATGAGATCACCATGGTCCCGCTTAACAGGCGGGTGGACAGTCCATGGAGGCGGACGACGAGGCGTTGAAGGTCCGGGAATGCCAGGAGATCAAGGTCAAAGTGCAGCGGTCCCTGAAGGAGGCGGAGGCTCAGAGCTTCCAGCTCTACCACCCCCAGGTGGACCAGGCGATCCGGAAGAAGGAGGAGCTGCATAAGGCCTTGAGGGAGCATCGGGAACCGACTCCGGAGGAGTCCTCGGCCAGGCGGCGGCACAAGGAGTTGGTCACTGAGGAGATGCTGGACAATGAGATGGCTATCCTGGCGCCTCTCCAGGAGGGCATGCAGGCCCTGCCGTCAGAGGAGGTGGCCAATGAGGGAGGAGCGGTTCAAGGCCAAGCTGAGAGACCAGGGAAGGGCGTTGACGCCAGCCAGGCATTGGCTGAGGCGATGGGCTCCATTCAGGAGGCTCAGGCGGCGAACAAGCGCACCCAGGACACCAACCAGGCATGGATGCTCAACCACACTCTCAAGCTCTTGGAAGTGTCGGCGTGGCCGGATGATCTCAGGCAGGCCCTGGAGAGGGGGCTATTCTGCCCCCTGGAGCTGGATGACCCCGAGGACATCCCCCAGGTGGGAGACATGAAGGAGAAGTATGTCCCCTACATCAGGATGCTCAGAGCGTCGCAGAACCCATGGCACCAGGAGGCGCTGCTGGAGGAGATGCCCGATCTGGTGGCACCGGCCCCCCCCAAGGGTGCCACTGGCCCCGGGGGGGACCAGCCAATGTCACAGCAAGACCTCGACTCGGAGGAGGGCAAGCTGTCCTTGATCCTCTGGGCGATGAAGAGGCACCAGGGAGAACTCCGGATGTTTGGGGGGATTTGGAAGAAGCACGCAAGCGGTGAGATCCCCCGGGGCGCTGACCAGCAGTTCAAGCTCACGCCGGAGGAGCTCCTGGCCCTGGAGCGCAGGACTCACCCACTCACGTGCGAGCGGGACCACATCGACCCAGTCATCTACACGGCCTTGGAGATCCGAGCGCAGGTGAACCGGGGCGAGCGCCCGGCGCCGGAGCAGGTGGTGGGGATCTTCTGGGCGAAAGGTGATGGGGTGTTTTGGGCCAGGCAGACGAGAACGTGGGACCTGCCGAGCCTGACGGGGGTGTACGCCCACAGGTTCACTTTCAAGTACATCTACTCGGCCTGGACCACTTTCGCGTTGATCGTGAAGACGCAACGCCGGGGCCGCAATGCGGAGGGCTCGACCTCGGACAAGTGGATGGGCAACATCCTCCAGATGAGGAAGGAGGCGGTGCCCTTCCTGGAGAGCCTGGGCATCCCCAAGCCGCGCAGCAAGGAGGAATGGAGCTACATCTTCAAGGAGATGGGGACATTTTTGGCGGCCAAGAATTTCATCGTCAACTGCCCGTTGCCCGTGATGGAGATCCCAGTGGCCCCCATCCATGACAGTAAGGAGGCGCTGCGTTTCAGGGCGGTTTGCGACGAGCGGATCACCCTCCCGCTGGCATCGCTGAAGGCCTTCGACTCGGTCTACACCAAGTTGGTGGCGGGCCTGAGCAAGTCTTCGATGGTGGAGGTGAAGGTCAACTGGCGCTGCAACGTGGTCCACGACTGGGTGGAGCAGGTCCCGCAGGAGGCGGCGGGGGCCTTGTACGACAGGTTGGGTTACTCCCAGGACCTCATCCGGCAGATGGGTTGCTCCCCCCCTTGGGTGCCTCTGGCCCCGGGGGAGGAGCGGCCAAAGAGGCGGACCCCAAGGCCAAGGTCCTGGGGGGGGCAGACACCACGCTTCGCACACCAGACCAGGGCACCAGGCGATACCCGCCCATCACCACGGCCACGGTCACGGCGGTCGCGGGCCGGAAGTACATCAACAAGCACTTCCCCAAGGAGACGAAGCATGTGTTTTGGGCCTCCGTGGGGTGTGGCTTGGTCTTGCCCAGCATCAGCGCCTGGGAGGTGGTGAGCAAGGAGAAGTTCAAGACCACCGGGGGCTACATGTGCAGATTTTGCAAGGGCTTCTGGAGGGCGAGCCGCGGGGGGACCAGGCTGCTCCAGATCACGCGGTGGCACAAAGACAAGGCCACATGCTTGCAGCTGGTGATGGACGAGCCCCCGGAGCAGCTGTACGATCAGTGGATCCGTGACCGGATGGAGTTCTACAAGAGGGTGGAGCCGACGGAGCCTCCCAGGGATGAGCGGCTGGTCCTGGGCGACGCGAGCACCCCCCGCATGCGCTTCAGCTCCTCGAATGGCCTGGGGGATGTCTCCACTGCCTTGTGGACGGTCATTTTGAGCAACCCGGAGAAGTCGGGGCTGGCGGCCATCCACTCGGTGGCAAAGGAGGCGATCCTGAAGGGTGAGAGTCGCTAGGTCTGGTCTCACAGCTCTTTCGGATGTGGAAGTCGGGTGATCTCTTCCCGCCGGGATTTGGGTCAACACGTCACGACAGCCTGATCGCCTCGACCAGGAGGCCACATGCATTGGCTGCCCCAAGGACGGGCCATATCAGCCATGGTTCGGAAAAAGTGGCTGCGGCTGACTCTTGGCTTCCTTGAGGCCCCCTGGGGTTTTGGGGAATCCCCCGCCGGGTTGGTCTCCCCCCTCCGTGCTTTTGGGGATTTCTGGGGGTTGATTTTTGGTCCTGTCGGGTTGCGTGTGGCCTGCCTGCTCCATCTGCACTCGGCATTCTGCGCGTTTGGAGCATGCATGCCTTGTGCCGCGGTTGGGTCCCGGCCGCTCGATAGGAGGCTCGAACCCCCCCCATTTTCCTCATGGCTAGGGTTTCTACCAAGTTTCTTTTGCGCCCGCCTTACACACGTCTTTGGGACCGCATTCCAAGCATCCTGTGGGACACATTGGCGGATGAGTCCTTCTCCCCGAGACAGACGGACGGGGAGCTGTTGGTCCTGATGTGCCTGCGCCATGGCACGGAGGAGGAGGGGAGGAAGCTGGGCGGGGAGCCGGCAATCCGCTTCGCCCAGCTCCTGGAACTCTCGGGCATTCCGGTAGGACAAGACGACCAAGTGGTCCCGACGGAGGCCTGGCGGCGTCGGTGGCGGGCAGGCTTCCCCAGCCTCTGTCCGCGGCGGACCTGGCCGACCTGTGGGATAGCCTATGGTTCCTCCCTCATGGCGACGGCGGATGGCAAGCCGAGCGAGAACTTTTCCCCGCTGGAGAATGAATGGGACCGCCAGGACCAATTGCGGTGGTTCTCACGAGATGACCCACCCCCACTCCAACAACCGGAGCTTCTGAAGTGGAGGCACTGGCGCCCGGGCAAAATAAGGGAAATGGAGCCCACGACCCAGCGAGCGATGGAACTCCATATGCGCGGGAAATGGGCGGAACGGCTCCTTGCCCACTTCGCCCCGTTTGCGGAGCACATTGCATACATGCAGGACATCCTGGGGGAGGACTTCCGCAAGGAGGCATTGGACCTCCTGGGGGACAGTAGGTTCCGGACACTCAGGCAACATTGCCTGGTCTACGAGAGTCTCCGGAAGAGAGGCTTCACAGTGATTCCATGGCAGGAACGACATGTCCGCTCTCTCCTTAACCAGCTCGCCGAAGAGGAGGTCACCCCGTGCAAGCTACGGCAGGTGTGGAACACCCTCAAATGGTTTTCCAAGACCTTCGGGTTGCTGAAGATAGACGAGCTCCATCGCCTCAAGTCCAAGAAGAGCTCGTTGGAAGAGGCGCTCACGGACACGGTTACCCGGCCACAGCGCAAGGCGGTGGTCCCCAGCAAAGAGGTCATATGGGCTCTGGAGGAGGGGGCCGGCTACGATCACCTGGGTGCCACCGGCCCCAGTACGCAGGCGGCCCCGGGGAGGAGCAGACACGAGGTGCTGGACGCTTTCATCCTGGGTTTCGCTCGGTTCCAAGTTGGGTGCAGCGCTCGTTTCAATGACCTCCAGCATGTTCACCCCAAGGACCTTATCCACACCAGCAACACTGTGGAGCTGAAGGCCTGGCAGACCAAGACGGTCTCAGCAGCACGAATCAACCGAAACCCGGTCCGCTTGATTGCTCCGAAGTACAGCTTCACGGGGATCCCCTGGTGGACTACCTGGGTGGCCTCGGTCAGGCGGCTGGTATCAGAGGAGGCATTCCAGGACATGGACTACTTGCTCCCGACAGTGAGCAAAGGGACCTTCCATCGAGACCTTCCACACCGGAAAGGGCTCTGAGATGGCTCAAGGATGCTATTCTCCGTCGGGGAGTTACCCCGGGGTTGGTGAAGCCGCTGACGTGGCACTCATTCCGAGTGTTCATCCCGGACTGCGCTTTCCAGATGGGGATCCCCCGGGAGCGCCGCATGTACTTAGGCAACTGGCTCACGGAGAGCACAGCAGACGTCTACGTGCGGGAGAAGCGCAACGTTGTTGTGGAGATTTGGGGCCAGGTAGCGCAGAAGGTCCCCAACTTGAACCTCGGGCCAGGCAGGGAACGCAGGGAGGACTTGAACCACCCGGACTGGGCGGACCCGCTCCCGCCACCAGCAGTGGACATCACGGACGCAGGACCGGACGGCCGCAAGGACCAAACCGAAAGGGAAGGGGAGGCATCCCCCACGGTACCCTCACAAAGCGCGCCATCGACTCGCTCATGGTCATTGGTGGAACAGGGACCCGAGGACACACCAGTGAAGGCCAGGACCTGTTTCCCGCCACCCCGGACCTCCCCCTTCGTGTGGTGGCGGCGGTCAAACGCACAGGCAACGCCGGCCAGTCCAGAATCCACCTGCTGAATGACGAAGGCACGGCTGTGGGGTGCGGGTGGCGACCGGCGGCTTCTAAGATCCAGGAGCTCTCTGTGCTGGATTACATGACGGAGCAGGAGGCCTATGGCAAGTGCGAACGTTGCTTCAAGAGGTATGGCTTCCCGGCGGACTGGGTACTGGAGCCTGCGGAGGTCCCCACACTGCAGGAGGACTCGGACTCCTCGGCGGACTCGGGCTCTGAAACGGATGACTCTGTAGACACCCAGTCGGAGACCGAGGTGGTGGCCCTACCTTTGGCAGCCTAGGTGCCCCCGGCCCTGGCGACCGAGGGGAGGGGAGGCCCAGGACAGGGCCCTGGCCAGGGCCCTCAGCACAGACTGGCATCCTTCGGAAATGGCGGGTGTGTGAGACTGTCCTTCGGAAATGGCGCTATCAGTCTGCACACCCGTTCTTCAGTTTTTGTGAGTTTGTGGTGGGTGGCCCATGGGGCCCACCCAGCCGTTGACTCTGACAGGGGAAGATGAGTCCCTGGCACCAACACATTGCTTGGATAAAAGAGTTATCGCATGCTTGTGTGGTGCCGTTTGCTCCAGAAGGGCGGAAGCACCCCTTTGCCCCGCCCACCAAGGCAGTGGGAAGAACCCCCAGAGAGACCCAGAGGTGAGGATCCGCCCGGCAAGGGGCGTTCCAAGGGCGGGCAGAACCGTCAGGGCAAGCAGCAAGCCCAGGGCCAGATGACCGGAGGGTCAGACAAAGGACACACGGAAACCCTAGGGGGGGCAAGCCCCACCTTCCCATGGATGCAGGACACCCCGGAAAGACTGAGGCTCAGACTAAGGTGGACGCCACGTCCGGTGCCGGAGTCGTCAAAGCCGTCCCTCATCCTGCTGTACGCTGGGAAGGATGATGCGGGGGCCCTGGATGCTTACCTCCATGCCTACAACCCGGCCTTCTCGGAGTACATTTGGGCAGTGGACATCAGGCGAAAGGGTGGAGATCTTGGACAGGACATGCTGGGAGACGAGCCTTACTCTACGATGTGCTCCATGGCCATGGCGGGCAAGGTCGCCTTTGTGGGGGGCGGCCCCAACTGCAGGACGTGGAGCATTCTCAGATGGTTCCCCAAACCGGGTGGCCCGCCGCCGGTGAGGGGCAGGGCGGAGCAGACCCTGTGGGGCTTAGAGGACCTGGAGCCCCGGGTAATGGAGGACACGGACAACGACAGCGTGCTCATGCTCCGACAGATGTACCTGACCTCGCTGGCCTACCAGGGGCTAGGTCAACTAACGGTCCCGCAGGTGGGCTCCTCCTTCCTGGAGCACCCAATGGACCCAATGGAGTGCAGCAAGAGCCCGAGCGCAGCGAGGTGCTCATCGATCTGGGTCACACGGGCCTACATTCAATGGGCGAACGCACTCCACCACTCCCTCATCAAGTTTGACGAGTGCCGCCTGGGCCAGGTGGTAGTGAAGTCCACGACATTGTCAACGGACCTTCCCCTTCACCATTGGCATGATCTGCGATGCAACCACGGAGCTCACCCCAGGGGGGAAAAGCTCAACTCCAGTGACCTCAGCCGGTATCCAGAGCAGATGATGCAGGGTCTCGCAGCGGCCATCCTTTGCAGAGCGGGACCCGTCCTGGAGGCGCTGAGACCGGGGGGCACAGTGCCCCAGGCGAACCCAACGACCCCCCCGAGGCGACAGAGGGAACCTTCTCCCAGCACGCCGGGGGACAACAAGCGCCAGTCCCGGAGGCTGAAGGCCGGCCAACAAGCGTTGGCGGGACTAACCTTGGGCTCACTTCCGGTCTCGGCCTCAGACAATCCGGAGGTCCGGACACCAACACAGCTGGCTGGCGGGACGGTCGAACTTCGGGGTGGAACTCTTTCCCCTGAGCCATGGGCACGCCATTGCATGGAGATCTCGGATCGGCCCACCACCCTGCCAATCACGCACGACCCAAATCTCTCCGACAAGGTTATGTACCTCCAGATGGCCTTCAAACAGCGCCCCCTAAGGGACGGGGGTGGGAAGCCCTCACTGGGACGGCTGGCCCCGTGGACTCGGCCACTGTCCAAAGCAGCAGCGATGGGGGCCAAGATCTGTGTCCTCACTTCGCCATGGGGGGACAAGCTCCAAGAGTCGCTCTCGTTGGGGGACGGGTCACATCCCTTCCCGGACCTGCTGGAGGATATCAGGGAGATCTTGGCGCCGGGGGCAGGCCGACCAGCTGAAGGCCAACCCTTCTTCCTGGACATCTTGCACAGCGTGGCGCTGAACATTCAGGACCCCGACCACCAGTTTCCTCGGGATCTGGAACAAGGGGTCCCACTGGGGGTCACGGACCCACCCCTGGCCTCGCCGGGCATCTGGCCACTCAAGAAGGAGCTAAAAGGGGAGGAGCCGGAGTTCCAGGAACTCCCTCATCCCACGGGCCGGGGTAACTACCCCTCGGCGGATCACTTCAGTGAGCTCATCCGTGGCACATTCCTGGAGGAGGTCCCCATGGGCATGGTAGAGGGCCCCTTCACCAAGGTGGAGGCAGCAGCGCGCTGTGGCTGCAAGATTGAGGACCTTTGTCCCGGCCCCCTAGCGGGCATCGACGAAGGGGACAAGATCCGCACCATCTACGATGGCTCGGTGGGCGGGGCCAATGACACCATCAGGAACCAGACGGTGGAAAGGACGACGGCTCCGACGGTGCTGGATGGGGTACAGGCTCTTCATTGGCTACATGCGGCAGCTGCGGAGGGACCTCCCTCTCAGGGTGCCCCTGGCCCCGAGAAGGAGGTCGTCAAACCTCCACCTGGGGGCTGGCTATGGCCGGAGCCGGGCACCAGGTGGGTGCTGCTCAAGGCGGACGTCACCAAGGCCCACCGGAGAGTGAAGGTCCTCAGGAAGGACTGGCGGTTCCAGGTGGCTTCACTGGGGGAAGAATGGTGGGTGAACAAGGTAGGCACATACGGCATGGCCAGTGCCCAATCCTACTGGAAACGCCTGGCAGCCCTTCTACTCAGGGTCCTCTACGCACTTTTCCCTCAAGTGGATTGGAACTTCGTCTTTGTGGATGACTTCCTGTGGCTGCTTCGCAGCGAGGGGGCAGTAAACTTGGCGGTGGCGCTGTTGGCAACACTCCTGGCCTTGGGCACCCCGCTTAGCTGGAAGAAGACACATTTGGCGGAGGTCAACACGTGGCTGGGCTTCGTGGTCCACCCGAACATCCCGCAGGTTCTCATGGCCGCCAACAAACACATCCTGGTGATGGAGGTCTTGCAGACCATGGTGGAAGGGCAGGCGATGCACTCAAAGGACATCGAGAAGGCCCTGGGCCGCATCCAATGGGCAACTGCTGCATGTCCGCTGGCGAAGTCGATGCTTCAGCCACTTTGGGCCTGGAAGATGGCCACCACCACGGTGGGGAAACCCCCCAAGGTGGTCAGGATGCTGGCGTTCATGCTGCGGTTCCTCTTCAACACGCCCTTCGTCCAGTACTCCCCTTACTTGCCGAAGTCCTCTTGGTGGGGTTGCAGCGATGCTAGCGCCTCGGACGAAGGACTGGCATTTGTGGGAGGATGGTGCTCCAACAAAATGGAGCCGGAAAAGAAGGAGGTGTACTGGTTCCACGAGCAGATCCACGTGGAGGAGTACCCGTGGGCATTCAAGAATGGGGATCCCAAGCGGAGGATTGCGGCTTTGGAAATGCTGGGCACGCTCTTCCTCTGTAACATGATCCTCACGCACCAAGGCCCTCTGTCCTCCCGGGTCCGACTCCCGGTGGGCAGTGACAATCAGGGCAACGTCATGGCGATGCTCAACCTTGGATCCAAGAAGCCCTACACCGCGGCGATCCTGATGGAGCTGGTCTTCCTGCTCCACACCCATGGCTGCTCGCTGGCGGCCAACCACGTGCCCCGGGAATTCAACCAGTGGGCTGATGAGCTGACGCACCCAGATTTCTCTGGGTTCGACCCTTTGCACAGGGTCCCCAAACAGGAACTCTGCGAGGAGTTCGTTTTTCTCCCGCGTCTCCTGAATGGAGATGCATTTGATCTTAGCGTGGGCCCACCCATGCTCCCGTGACCGGAGCCGGTGGGTGACTCACTTCCCCTGGTGGCAGACCCCCCTGTGGCCTGGGTGCCCCGGGCCCCGGCTCAGGGGCGGGCGCTATCAGTCTGCACACCCGTTCTTCAGTTTTTGTGAGTTTGTGGTGGGTGGCCCATGGGGCCCACCCAGCCGTTGACATCTGACAGGGGAAGATGAGTCCCTGGCACCAACACATTGCTTGGATAAAAGAGTTATCGCATGCTTGTGTGGTGCCGTTTGGTTAGCTTACATACACAGTAGTTTATGTCAAACTAGACTTTTTTCTCCTTCACATTAGTTGTCTGGCTTCCCTCTTTTAGGAATTCAACCCATTTTGAGACCCCCTGACTCGAATGGAGGGGTGATAAACCTGGGGTCAAACCCGACTTCAGAGATCTTTGTTCCGACCATTTCAGGCCTCAAAATCAAAGGACATATTGGTGTGTCGTGTGTTTAGGGGACACCCAAAATGGATGGGTTTCCCCTTTGGTTCCTTCAAAAACCACCAAAAACCAGGTACCAACTCCAAAAAAGTTGATGTACCATGACATGCCAAATGGATGGTTTCCCACTTGGTTCCTTTACAAAAACCAGCAACAACAAGGGGCACCAGCTCCAACAACAATCTTATGAAACCACCAAAAAAGGGCTACCAGCTCCAAAGCAAGTGGACATACCGTGACATACCCATGTCCTTTTGGTTCCTTACAAAACCACGACAAAAGGGGTAGCAACTCCAAAAACAGTGGATCCAACCACCAAACCAAAGGGTACCGAATCCAAAAACAATGGATCCAACCACCAAAAACAGTGGATCCAACCACCAAACCAAAGGGTACCGCGCCAAAAACAGTGGATCCAATTACCAAACAGAAGGGTACCGACTCCAAAAACAGTGGATCCAACCACCAAACAGAAGGGTACCGACTCCAAAGACAGTGGATCCAACCACCAAACCAAAGGGTACCGACTCCGAAAACATCGTCTAAAACCACCAAAAAAGGGTAAACATGGCCCAGCCGCAGCCGGACACATCATATGACGTACCCATTTCCTGTTGGTTCCTTACAAAAAAAGTACAAACAACAAAAAAGGGCAGCAACTCCAAAGACAGTGGACATTGGCCGCTCTCAACATGGCTCAGCCGCGGCCGCTCTCCGCAGGAGACCGACCTGGTGCCGGACCGGCCCGAGGGCATGGCTTCTGGGGCCAGTGAGGCGATGCGGCGCAGGCAGTGGGAAACTCCGCACCTCGGCGCAGGACGGCGACTTTTATGTGTGGGGGGGGGGGTTCCCTTGGGTTTCTCTTGGGTTTGTCCTTCTTCTAAAAAAAAAATGGTTTGTAGGGTTTCTGTTTGGGTTTCCCTTCGGGTGTTTCTCTGTTTTTTTTTTGGGGGGGGGGTTTTTAGGGTTTCTGTTTGTTGGGCTTCCCTAGGGGTTTTCCAGGGTTTCTGATTTCTTTCTTTTTTTGGGGGGGTTCGGTTGATTCCCTGGAGAGGTTCCCTTCGGCTTCCCCGTTTCTCCAAGGTTTCTCTTGGAGGGCACCAGGATCTGAAGAGATGGCCAAATCGGGGCCTCTTTCCAACCATCGTGGACAGGAACGGGAATCAGATCAGAACTGTTACAACCCTCAGTTGAGTGGCATCCTTCATGTGTGTTCCAGAGGCTCCTTTTTTGTTTTGTCACTACGCAAGGAACCATCAGACATAGGTGGGTGCGCAAGTAAACGGACCACATCCAATCAGCAAACCTTGCTGAGTTGCGGGAAATGACGCAGTGTCCAACTTGTTCCCCACTTGCAAACAGTTAATATTCGTAGCACTTACCAGCAAAAGCAGCAGCAGCAGCAGCAAATCACCTGCTGGACGCGTCAACGACTTTGTCCGGTTTGCGCATGGACGCCGATGAATTGGCCGTGTGAGAGTCTTGCAGCAGAAGCGGAGATAGTGCGGACCGCCCAACATGCTGGTGGCACCGAGGATGACGCAACGTAAGCTTAACCCCCTCCCCCCCCGGAATTATGCGGTGGTCCCCAAAACAGAGACAGCACGGATTGGGCACAGGCACCCGGGGACACCAACCAAATGGTTATGCCTCCGCAAGCGCCGGAACATGTGTTTGGCTTGGTT